>PVKP010011901.1:0-60014 GCA_004027715.1 Plecturocebus donacophilus | reverse complement strand
CGCTAGCTAAAACAGCAGCGTTGAAATTCGTGGTGCTTTTCTGCCCGGGGGTCTCCGGTCTGGCTTCTCAGCCCCTTTTTCAGTCAGCTGGATGGACTGCTCTGACTTCCCAGAGCGCCAAACATCATCCAAAAGGAGACTCAGTCCCGTTTACTCCGCACCAAGAGCCGCCGAGCCGAGGCGCCGGCAAAAAAGCCGCACCAGCCGAAAGGGTCACGCTGGCGCCCTGTGGGGCTCCTCCACTGGGAATGTCCTGGTCCGTGGGCAGCAAAAATTTATCAGTAAGTGTGGCGTCCACTGGCTTTCTGCGCTTTTACTGGGAGCTGCAATCCTGAGCTGCTAGTGATCCGCCATCTTGGATCTCTCTCGATTATACAGTTTACATGGAGAGGCAAGAGACCCAGAAAAGCCAACAAATATTTGAAGAAAAACAAGGACCAACACTACATGACTTCAAGACTGAAAATAAAGCTACAATAATGAAGACAGTCTGTTATTGCCAATACAATAGACAACCAGATCAATGGAATGGAAGAGAGCCCAGAAATAGACCCACATAAATACAGTCAGCTGATCTTTGACAAAAAAACAAAGACAACGCAATGGAGAAAATATAGTTTTAAAAATAAACAGTGGGAGGAAAACTAGACATCCACATGTAAAAATGAATGTAAAAATAAACATTCCACCCCTCACAAAAATGAACTCAAAACAGACCACAGACCTAAATGGAAAATATAAAATTACAAAACTCCTAGAAGATAATGTAGGAGAAAATCTAGATGACCTTGGGTTTGGCAATGACTTTTTGGATTTATCACCAAAAGCATGATCCACAAAAGAAGGAATTGATAAGCAAGACTTCATTAAAATTAGTAATTTGTACTCTGCCAAATACACTGTCAAGATAATGAAAAGACAAGCTACAGACTTGGAGAAAATATTATCAAAAGACCACTGTGATAAAGGACTCTCATCCAAATCATACAAAGAACTCTTAAAATGCAACAATAAGAAAACAGTCTGATTGAACAGCGAGTCAAAGACCTTTACCAAAGAAGACGCCTCACCAGAGATAATATACAGGTAGTAAATAGGAAATATGGAAATATGCTCACATCATTTGTCATCAGGGAAATGCAAATTAAAACAACAATGAGATATCACTACACGGAGTTAGCAATTCTAATCAGTGTGTAGTGATATCTCATTATTGTTTTAATTTACATTTTTCTGATGACATTAATTGCTGATGAGGATGTGGAGCAACAGGAAAGCTCATTCATAGCTCACAGAAATGCAAATTGGCACAGCCACTTTGGAACACAGTTTGGAAGTTTCTTACAAAAGTAGGCATGTTTTTACCATGCAAACCAGTAATCACACTCCTTGGTATTTATTCAAAGGAGCTGAAAATTATGTCCACACAAAAACCTGCATACAGGTGTTTAGAGTGACTATATTTGTAATTCCCAAACATGGAAGTAACCAAGATGTCATTTAGTAGGTGAATGGATAAACAAACTGTGGTACATTCAGATAATGACATATTACTCAATGATAAAAAAGGAAATGAGCTATTAAGCTATAAAAAGACATGAAAGGATCTTAAATGCAAATTGCTAAGTAAAGGAAACCATCATGAAAAGGCTACATATTGTATGATTTCAACTGTATGACATTCTGGGAAAGAAAATCTATGAAGACAGTACAAAGGTCAGTGGCTGCCAGGAGTGGTGTGGGAGGGAGGGATGAATAGGCAGATCAGAGGATTTTCAGGGCAGTGAAATTACTTTGTACGGCCTTTTAATGGCAGATACATGACATTGTGCATTTGTCCAAATCAGTAGACTCTGCATCAAGAGTGACTATAGGTTTAGAGTGATAATGATGTGTCAATATAGGCTCATTGATTGAAACAAGTGTACCACTCTGGTGGGTGATGTTGATAATGGGGAGGCTGTGTATGTGGGGGCAGGAGTTTATGGGAAATCTTTGTATCTTCTGCTCAATTTTGCTGTGAACCTAAAACTGCTCTAAAAAATACAATGTCTATTTTTTAAAAACCTAAAATAGTACCATAGACCAATGAAAATGAGCAAACTACAGTGCCCTATAACAACATGGGTGTAGCACTCACAAATACGAAACTGAGAGAAACCAAAGCTGGACACAAAAATCAATCCCGCATGATTCCTTGATCTGAAGTTCATGAGCAAACACAATTTATCTGTAGTGTTAGTAGACATGCAGGGAGGGCAGGCTGGTAATCATCAGAGGCATAGGAGCCCTAGTGTGCATCATATCATCACTGGGTAGGAATATATTCTGTTTGTGATAATCATCAAGCTGCATAATTATGATTAGTGAACTTTCTGGTATATTATGTTTAATTATTAAATATATATTATATGTAACATAATAAAAAAGCTTTTTTTTTAAAGGTAACAGTCTATCTGGTATGGACAACAGCAGCACACCTTGAATGTTGCATTCAGTGCTAGCATGTCTCTACAGGACATCCGTGCTGCAGAAGCAGACCATCGCGGGAACAGTCAGAACCAAGTCATGGCAAGCCAGGGAAGGAGGTGGGGTGGCTCAGCTGGGGAGTGAGAGCACTGTGGGGGCCATAATCACTGTCTTTAAACTTTGGCATCATTACCATGCTGAAGAACCAGGCTTATTTTCAGTCACCCAGGAGGGTGGGATCTGCACCAAGAACAGCATGTTACTGCGATGTGGGCAGGCTCCACGTAAGGCAGGTCTGTCCAAAGATGGGTGCACCTCACAGGCCAGGAGCTGGCCAGCAGTACTAGTATTCAGCAGGGTCAAGTTGCTCCTCATCACGCCACCAATATATTTGAGCATCTCTTAAGTGTCAACCCCCAGGAAGGGCCTTTGGCTAAGGAAGAAACTATCCTCTCCAAAGGACGAGGAGGGGACCTGCTGCTAAAGAGAAGGTCAGCACCTGGTACTGTGAAAGCCCATGAAAACCCCACCATGCTGCAACATGTGGGGTCTAAAACACAAGCATGTTGAGTGTTGTGCAACTGTGAGATTGGTGAATGAGCAGTGGACCCTGCCACAGCTCCATCTGGCTAGAGTGGCAAATCCAACACAGACCTAGCTGCAGTGTGGTGGCACCTGGTGGCAGGTGTCTGTCCTGGCTCAAATATCAATGGGGGAATTTCTGGTTTCTGTGGCTGTCTGGGACCTCAGGAGGGTGGTGGGACCAGAATGCTCCTATTTAGTTGGCAGTCATTTTAGTGTAGAGGCTGGGCTGGGAGCATATTGGGGTACAGGGAGTCAGCCACTCCCTCTACCTAAAAATCCATAATTAAGAATGTCAAGCAAGAGTCCCCAGCTCTGCCTCTAACCCAAACTCCCACAACAGTTAACAATCCCCAAAGAGGAATGTTTGCATGCTGGGCAATGAAAACATTCACTGTAGCATGTTAGGGCTACTAGCACAAATCTGGTGTGTTCTGGAAACAATAATGATTCTCCACCTCCAGTGCAGGACCAGGGAAACAATGGCAACTTTTCATGGCTAGATCACAACAGGTCTCTGATTTGTCATCTTGTTACACAAACCTGGAACCATTGCTTTCAGAAGGACAAGGAAGAAGGAAATACCTACTTTGCAGACTTGTTAGTACAGGGAGAAATACCCCTCCTCAAAACACCAAATGGGCTTTGTATATGAAGATGGCAAGACTGATCTGCATGGGCTGGACCTGAATGTTGAGTTGCTCCTTCACAGAGGAGGGTGTCCCCAGGCTCTCCACTCACTCCTTCCTACCAGACGCATGCTCAATACTGGAGGCTCCCAATGGTGGAAGAGGAAAGCCACGCTGAAGTGCCCTTGGCCCTGATAGTGCTGTGCTCTATGTCACAGGTCAGGAACATTTTCTAGAAATAGCCGGATAGTAACTATTTCAGAATTTATAGGTCAGTTACTCAACCTTCCACTGTAGCATGACAGCACATATGTGAATTATGGCTGTGCACCAATAAAACTTTATTTACAAAAACAGGTGGCAAGCAGGATTTGGCCAATGAGTCCTAGTCCACCAACCCTTGCCTGATATAGATGAGAAAACTAAACCAAAGCAGAAACCACAGGCATCACCAAGAGTCAGATGAGGCAGACAATATGGCAGCATTCAAGAATTTTATGAATGAAACTTGTTTCCCTGACGTCATTTCTCTTTCAGATACAAAGCTCAGTTTCATTTATAGGTTTCATGTCAAGTGCTCATTACTCACTGTAGGCCCATAGACTTCCATATGCTGTTTTCCCTATTCCCTGGTATTTCCAAGTTTGAAAATACACCAAATGCCATTGCCATATGGCAGTGGCTCTCCTTTGTATTCAGGTGGTCTCAGCGTGGTCCTAAATGATTGTAAGTCTGAGCTATAAACATAAAGTGGTTATTAAAAAACTACATCGCCTTTCTTCCTAAGGCTTGGTGAATAATACATTTGCAAAGGATTCTGGTGATACGGTAGCACCTGCCATCTACAAAGTGTCTTTAAACTGCATTTTAAACTGATTTACCTGCCTCTTCCAAAGTCCACGTGTTCACTTCCACCTGGGGAGAAGGAAAGCCGCAGACACAGATGGGCCTCTGTGAAGAACAGAGGTCGTGAGCAGGGCACCGACGCTTGCCCGCCCTGTCCCTTGAGGATGCCACTGGAGGTGGCTGGCGGAGCACACTGCCCTTTGACATCACTTTAAAGGCACATCTTGGCAAATGTCACAGCTCACACATCAGGCATTTGGGAGCTCAGCATGAAATGGCACAGACAATGAAAACCTTGGAGAGTTCCCTCAGCAGCTCTGGATAAACCCACATCCAGCGCCTAAGATTTCCCTCTCCTAATCAAGCCATGTGGAAAAATCACACATAAAATGCCAGAAGCAGTCCCTGCATGGCCATGAGTGGCTCACAGCCCTGTTCTCCTGGAGGTCACCTGAAAGCCCCCACTTCTCCCCGCTCCTGTGCAGTTGAGTGGTTTCCTAGAAGCAATAACAAGCTGGAGCCCAGAGAAGGCCCCTGGCCCTGCCGGGTCCGCCTCAGCCTCTGGGCCTGCAGGGGCATGGGCTGCTTGCTCCACAAGGCCACCCCACAGCAGTGACCCAGCGTGATACAGGCAGTGTCCATTGGCAGCATGCAGGCCAGCCACACACAGAGGGCCCAACCCACTCCGTGTCTCAGGGAGAAGGGAAAATTAAAAAAGGAAAAGCTCGGAAACTCCCTCAGCCTTCTGGTGCAGAAATGACCCAAAACTGTGCCTCTGACAGCCGACTGCTGTCTATGGTGAGGCTCTTATTGAACTGTTAGCTGATAGCAGCCCCACACCTAGCAGGCTGGCCCTGCATCCTTGTCCTGCTGTTGCTGAGGCTTCAGGGGGCTCTGATTTTCCAGAGCATCACATCTGAACTCCAGAGGGAGGCAGAGACAGATCCCTCAGGGAGTCTCAGGGCTGAGGGGAATCTATGGCCACAGGTGGAAGAGGAGAGGTCAGAGGTCACACCTCTCGCTGCCGGCAGCCCCCACTGCACACGGACACATGCATGCATGCACAGGCAAGGGAGACTCTCTCGTCTTGTCCCCACATTCGTGGGTCGTGAGTGCCTAAGGGCAGTGCCCTCCTCACTGTCTCTGGCATTGGGCACACAGTCCAAGGTTGATAAACGTCTGAAGAGTGAAGGAATGGACCAAGGAGCCTGGGTGAGGAGACGGGGCACTCCCTCCAGCAGGCCTGCCAGCCCTGGCCAGGCGACACAGGGCACCCACTCAACCATCAGGGTTTCCGTCCACGTCTCTCCGGGTGCCCCTTGCCACCCTGTGTTGGGGCCAGGCAGTGGAGGGGTCTCAACCCACCCTCAGGCAGATGGTCTCACATGACTGTGAACACCTACTTCTCAGGAAAAGGGGTGTGGAGAGGGAGCCTGAGTGTGGGGTGCTCCCTCCCACGGGGGGAGAGGGTAGCCCCCACCTCCAGCAGAGATTTGCTGAGGATGAGGACAGAGCTATAAATGGGTGGGGGCACCGCGGCTGGGGGAGGCAGCCACACGGGCACAGGGAGGCGGTGGGCTCAGCTGCAGGGAGAACCCACCAGGAGGCCGGTGCAGCTGTGCAGGGAATGAGAGGGGGGCCAGCAGTGGATCGAGCCCTTGAGGGAGCAAGGATTGGGTCAGGTGGGGTCTCATGGGCAGCACTGACTTTGCCCATTGAGGGCTCTGAGCAGAGTCTCCATGTGGCACAGGTTTGAGAGGTGGGTCAGGCACCCAGTGGAGAACAGGTGAGGCACCTGCAGTGACCAGGGCCAAGATGGCTCCCCGGAGCCAGGTGTGTCTGTGGGGAGAGGAGCTCACATTTGGTATAGGTTCTGATCATTTCTGGCAAAGCTTCAGATACATACAGCCCAAGCTTTGCCTGCAAATCAAAACTGTTATCTGTGCCGTTTCTTCAACCTCCCCTTTGCTGTCAGAAGGGGCTGGGCAAGGGTGGTCTACAACGGCTGCCAGGCTGCTCTGCTCCCGTCTGCCCTGTGCTCTGTGAGTTGAGCCTCCTTCATGGTAAGCCCCGTTCTGTACAGAGGTGGCTGCAGGTGCACAGAGCCTGGGAGGAGAAATCCATGAAGCAAGGAGCCAAAAAGGAAAACTGGCTCCCTGAGTTTCTTGGATAACTTCGGGGTAAAGTAGCCCAAGCGGGGTGCCCAGGAAGGGAGAGAATGACGTGGACCCCCTTGATCTGCATGAGCTTATCTCACACTGGTTCATGTATATGATACGGAAAGAGGTAAAGCTAAAGTTTCCTCATCTTCTCAGCCCCCAAAGCAATCTCAATTCTCAGTCAGGAAGAAGCAGAGATGACCCTGCAAATTTAGAGGCCTGCCCATTGGCTGGTCTACTGGTGAGGGGACCTTGGCCTCGACACAAGGGACTGAGCACTGCTACCCCCAGGCAATCCTCTCTGAGATTCAGCCACCAGGAAAGTAAAAACATAGCAGACCAGTCCTGCAAGTTCTCATTCTCCATGCAGTCTGGCTTTAGGAGGGAGGCTTACTTTCCTGTGAGTACTCTGGGCTAACATAAAAAGTGATAAGTACCATCTGACAGAAGAGCAACTTTTCCTGAGACGGTAAGAAAGGAGAGGGCAGACAGCAAATATTTATTGGAATGTCTATTTTAAGCTTGGGTTTTAAAATGGCTTTGCTCACGTAATCCTAATATCAACTCCATTTATAGTTTAAAAAAGCAACTCAAAGACTAAGTAAATGTTCCAGAGTCACCATACATTATTAAAGAAAAGTGCCATGACTTGAATCTGTTTCTACCTCATGCTAGAGTCTGAACTCTAAGTTTGATTTTTATCCATCTGTGTCTGTCTCTAGGATCAGAAGAGCAGAGTTTGGAATTAATACTGGGTTAATTCACAAAGGTAAAAACTCCCATGCTTTTGAGAAACGATTAAACATTCAGGAGCATAAGAAGGTCACACGGAAGGGTCTTATGGTCTGACTAGATCAGGACTAACAGGAGGTGGGTGAGGGTGGGATGATGGTTAGGACAGTGCAGTGGTTGCAGCCACCAAGCCCTGTGGCTCCTTCAAGTGGTACCCCTGGTGGGGATTACGATTGACGTGGCAAGTCTGGGGGCCCCACTGCAGTCGGGGGCAAAAGTGATTCCATGATTGGTGGGCACTCTCTGAGAAAACCCCGTGGCCTTTCAGGATTCCTGAGCATCCCAGCTGGAACTCATCAAGGGCAACTCAGGCCCTGCACAGCAAATGCAGCTGCCAGGTAATGAGATGACCACGTTCTCATGAACTGAAAGTTACAGCATAGAGGCTCGGTAAACCCTTGCCAAATCTTGCAGGTGAACTAAGTAAGATAATATAGAGTGAGTGGCTCAAAGAATGGAGTCATTCACATTCCCCTCCTGTGCTCCAAACCCTAGGCTCAGCAATTTATTTATATTGTGTGGTCCTCAGCACCTCACAGAGTGTACACTGGCATTCTGACCGGGAAGATGAGGTGCTCCTGGCACAGCAAGGTTATGTGTCACCCTAAGTCACACAGTTGGCATGGGGCCCTCACTGCAAGGCCCCACCAAGGCCAGCCTCTCCTGGGTGACTGGCCCAGCATGTGTGGAGGCTCCTCAGAAAACAGCTGGCAGAGTTGGGCCCCCAGTTCTTCTTGCCTGTCATCTTTTTATTTGCACATGCCAAGCTTTCTGGAGTGGGACTAATAAGAAGTAATAAAATATCATTTTTCCGGCCGTGTGCAATGGCTCACGCCTGTAATCCCAGCACTTTGGGAGGCTAAGGTGGGAGGATCATGAGGTCAGGAGATGGAGACCACCCTGGCCAACATGGTGAAACCCAATCTCTACCAAAAATACAAAAATTAGCAGGTCATGGTGGTGGGCGCCTGTAGTCCTGCCTGCTCGGGAGGCTGAGGCAGGAGAATAGCTTGAACCCAGAAGGCAGAGGTTGCAGTGAGCCGAGATTACACCACTGCACTCCAGCCTGGCAACATAGTGAGACTCTGCCTCAAAAAAAAAAATCATTTTTCTTAAAGCTGCTTTACAAAAACTGATTATTCATTTTCTTCTGAAATAAAGCAAAGACTAGATTTTAGAAGGACTTTAATTAATGCCGCTTTAACAAGACTATTCAAAAGCAAGCACCAAAGATAAAAATCTTGCTTTGATCCACCAGCTTTAAGCTCCATCAGTCTGCCACAGTGATGCCGTGTAAAGGGGGGTTACAATAACTTTCAGAGACCCTTCTTTCCTCGCTGTCTCTGGGATGGAACATATACAAAGAATATAAACATTCTCCAGAGGGGAGACCATGAACGAACACCTATGCTGCAGCACAGGAACCATTTGGTTCCTGGAGGTCTGATTCACATGGAGTCTGTCAGAGCCAGTGTGTGTGTCTCGGCTGCATGCCAGGCACGGGGGAAGTGGGGTGGGTCAGACCCACTGTGGAGGAAAACAGGAATTAAGCAGAGTCATGTGGAGTTGCCCATGTCTCTTGGGGCCTTTATTTTCGGACACTGTGGAGTGAGAGATGCAACAGAACAGGACAGGGAGCAGAGGTGGCCATTCCCTGCCCAGCCTCGCCCCGTGGGGGTCACAGGGTGAAAGTGGGCACAGGGGCATGGCAGGAAGGTAGTGTCACAGCCCAAGTCCCTCTAGGGATCACACCCAGGGGACTCTAATTCTCTACATTAACTCACAGGATTCAAGTAAAGAAAGTCCTTGAACAAAGAATCTGTGATATGACACTTCCCCTCGCCTCCTGTGGGAGCCGTCACAGATCCTGAAACAGCATGCTGGGCCTCCCTCGGCTGGCGCCTCTGCCCTCAATTTAACCCAGAGATCACCTTCCAGAGAGCCTGGGCAACCACGCCCACCCTGATGGTGACAATGCCCACTCGGGAACAGACAGACCCCTGCTTGGCTACCCCTACCCCACATGCCAACCACAGAGTAAGTCTAAGCCTGATGGCTCTAATTTCACAGTTTCCTGTTAAACATGGAACATGGAATTCCACCACTGACTACTCGGGAACCTTCATTAAATGCCAGGTCTGCCTCAGGTGATCCGATGCAGCTCGTGAGCCTCTGGCCTGTCTTCTGCACACTTCTCCACTGGCCTGTCTCCCGCACCTGACTCTGGGCTCCAGACGGACAGCAGGCCTGACTGCGTCCATGGACACAGCACAGCACCTGATGCGGAGTCAGGGCCCAGCACTTTTCTGGCAATAAATAGGCAGGTGCCCTTTGTCCTCCTGTCCCGTGGGCTCTAGCCTTCACTGCACATCCTGGGCAGAGGCCTGTGGAATGCAGCAGGTTATATGGTGATGGCAGGAAAGGCAGGCAGTCGCTTCTGACCAGAGAAGCTGGGCCTGCCCACAGGTTCCAGGGCCTTGAGACAGCCCGTTCACAGTGGGTTCTCCTGAGTGGAGAGCCTCCTCCTGTGAGGCCCTGGGAGGAGGGCCTGGGCTCTGCAGATGGAGCCCGCCAAGCCTGGAGGAGCCTAGAGCCATTATGGGCTCTGTCTCCTTAGCAAGGCCCCCTGACCAGACTCTGAGAGTTAGTTCAGAGGTCCCTGCTCTTGGTCATGAGTGACCACCTGGGGCACCAGCGACCCCAGGTCTTCTCTTGGTGTCGGGGGAAAGGGTTCACTGAGCAGAGAAGCAAGGTGGGGTTCTGTGTGCCTGACAAA
This sequence comes from Plecturocebus donacophilus, assembly GCA_004027715.1. Taxonomy (NCBI): domain Eukaryota; kingdom Metazoa; phylum Chordata; class Mammalia; order Primates; family Pitheciidae; genus Plecturocebus; species Plecturocebus donacophilus. The sequence continues at coordinate 49,761 of PVKP010011901.1, read as the reverse complement.
TAGCCCCAGGAAGCTGCCACTCTCACCCTCCAACTGAGCGGGGAGGGAGGGAGGCCCCGGTGCAGCTTCCTGGGAAGCTGTGCAGCAGATGACAATCGGAATTAGCATCAGAACACCTTGATAAAAGGAAGGGAGAAGGAGTTGAATCCCTGAATGAAAAATAGATTACTCACTGTCAGGCTGAACAATAGAACAAGACATAAATGGCAGCCGTGCACAGGACATGCCGATTTTGCTCAAAAATGGTGTGCTTGGTTCTCCTGCTGCCCTCCAGAGAGCACAGTGCCACCGCTGAGCTCTGCACTTGGCAGACGGGGGAGAGAGCAGTGGCCTCTCGGAAGCAGGAAGGACATGGGCTTTAGAGGCAGAGACCTGAGTTAGAATCCTAGTTCTGTTATTTACAACACTGTGTGTGTGTGTGTGTGTGTGTGTGTGTGTGTGTGTGTGTGTGTGTGTGTGTGTGTGAAAGAGAGAGAGAGAGAGAGAGAAACACTGACAGAGAGAGACACAGGCAAGACAGACTCAGTGAGGAGAGAGCAAACAATGACTTCTTGGCATCTAAAATACCGTTGAGGCCAACATAAGAGAAGAACTCCCTGTGCAGGGAGGTGGAAGAATGTGAGTGTTAACATCGGAGATCTGCATTAGGATTCCGGCTCTGTTGTTTACATCTGGGTGTGGCAGGGAGCAGGTGTAGTAGGGGCAAGGGATGGAGGAGACACAGGAGACAGGAGATGGAGATGGAAAGGAAGAGGAAGGGGAGGGAGGAAGGACCCAGCACCCAGCCTGGATAAGTTACAAAGCCTCTCAGAGCTTTGGTTCACACGTGGAGAAAACAAGGTTCCAACTATTTCCCCTGGAACCTGGGACAGCTGTAAAGACCAAGTGTGAGCTTGTTGGCTGAGCACTTGCTGCAGAAAATTATTCAACAGTAACTGCCAGGACAGCCAGAACCAGTCGCTTCTGTGCTTCATCCAACCTCCTGCTCAATTTCACCTGCCAGTGCTATTTTGTTTGCTCCCAGATGTTTGCTCACAGGGCTTTCTGTGCACCTGGTCCGCCCTGCCTCAGGCGCCCTAGAGGACAGGGCTGCGAAATATGGAACATGGAATTCCATGCACGGATGTGAGGTCCCAGCTATCACCTCCCTGTGAGCTCACCAGGGCCTCTGTAGCAGTTTCCCCTGATGAACTCCTCTTACAGGACCCCAGGAGTCCTGGAAAGGCGTAATTCTGCTGCACCCGAGTCAGTGCTTAGAATCATGACTCGGGTTAACTGAGGTCCTGGTGCTGATGGAAGCTCGTATTATCTCACGCTCCCATGTAGCTGTGGGCTGGAGCTGTGTGTCAGGCTGGTGCCCTCCACTGCATTCAACCAACAAAACCACCACCCCATTCATGAAGGCATAGGGAGGTAGGCTGGGTCATTTGCCCAAGGTTCTGGGAGAAGCCAGGATTCAGACCCTGAGGAAAGACACTGGCTGGCTGCAGGCCTGTGGCTGGGAAGATCCCTGGGTGGCCCAGAGGCTGCACGTGCTGGTGGGGTCCACCCTGGGGCTCACCTTACCTTGGTGAAGGTCAGACAGTCCTTGTCTTGGTCTTTATCTTTCATCTCAAAATCATAAAGTGCTTTTCCCTGGGGCGGGGCGTGTGGCAAGGGCTGGACGCATTGGATGTAGCTGGCTGGGAGGAAGCCCTGTGTGCCGTGCAGCTCGCCATGGTACCAATGCTCATCCACCTTGCGCCGCAGGACGATGATGTCCCCCTTGTTAAACTTGAGGTCGCCAGGTTCCTTCCCCTCATAGCTGTAGAGGGCCTTGCCATAGGGAAGCAGGCAGGGATTCTGCAAGCAAGAGACAGCACACGGTCACCGAGAATGCCCCTTCCCGATGCCCCAGGTGGATCTGCTGGGGCAGCCTGGGGCTTCCCAGGGGCTGTGTCCTGGGGGTGCATACAGAGTGCCCTGAGAGTGGAAAATATTGTAAAGAAACAGCCTGTCACAGAAACACACACATTCCGAGGCCCCACCAAGACAAGTGGGTCCCCATCATAGCAATTCCTCCTAAACAGGTCACTGTCCGGAGCCTTCCACACAGACCACCTCAATCAGTGCAAAAAGGACTCTGAAGTAGGTGCTGGCTTATTTTCATTTACAGATGGAGACACTGAGGCACAGAGAAAGAAGGTGACTTTCCCAAGGCCCACACCTAGGAGCAGTAGGTGGAATATGAACCCAGGGGGTCTGGGCTAAAAATTTCTTACCCAATACTCTGTGTGCAATCATATTCCATTGGTTCCTATTTCTCAGGGATTTTAGTCTAAGAAGCTGCCATATTTCTAGCAAGTATCCAACAATTTTTTCTTTTCCTCATCTAGTGACTAGTCACAGCAACTCGATGCATGCTCCAGGGATTGAAGCTGAGCAGTAGGTGTGCATGGCATTCTTCATCAAGTGTCCCACTCAGCGGACTCAGGGCCAGTGGCATGCACACACAAGGACCATGAGAGACAGCCTGTGTGGAGCACAGAGGCCATCCCCAGGCACCAGGGGTTCTAACAAGCAGTCCCCGGCCATCACAGACCCCCAACCACGACATACAGCTTTCTGCTGCATGTACGTTTAGCAGTCTGTTCCAGAAGTATAATTTCAAGGGCATAAGACAGTATCCTTCTAACATTAGTGATGTTCTCGTATCCATCGGAGGTTAACCAACCTGCCTGCACCTGTTCTGTCATCTTCAGTATCAAATTGTGACTAGCTCTAAAACCCAAACAAGATTCTAGGCTTCTTCTGCTTGTCAGCAATAAGAAGCCTATCAGAGAGTTCCGAAACTTGATGTGATGTCTTCGTCCACTTCCTGGGCTTCTCTGACTGTCCCTGTCTCATCAAAACCATGTGGCCACACTGGCCTCTCTCCCTTTTCTTTATGGGTGGCCAGTACCCACTCAGCTGTGGGAGCTTTGCCAGAGGTCAATCCTGTGCCGGAGGAAAACCAAAGGAAAGCCTTGCATTGTCCTGGTGTCAAGACCCAATGATTTTCCTACCAGAAGCCTCATTTTCTCACCAGGGCCGCGTACGCCAAGGAGTTCTTCAGTATTCGAATCAATCAATAGAAACACAAAAGCCTGAAGCAGTAGTACATCGAAAAACTCTTTGTAGAGGACTTAATAGCACGTTGGCAACTCAATCATTCTACATTTATGTTTCAGCAACGTCAAAGACAGCAGTTAAGAGAGAGCCTGCTGGCAAATTGACAAACGGCCACCACTAACCAATTAAACAGTAACACCAGAGGATTTTTCATTGTAGAACTCAAAGAGAAAAAAAAAATCCGTTTGCTTCCAATAATACTCATTCTGGATAGCTTTGTAGTGCAAGCACAATAGAGTGTAATGAGCCCCAATTTTAGAGAGCGGAGGCAAGGGGTAATTTGCAAGACAAGCACTGTGATCAGAAAAAATTGGAAGGGGCAGTTGGCTGCAGGCCATCAGAATAATTCCACTGCCACACAGGGGCCACTTAGCCCCTAGCCAGGGAATCTCAATTTGGGACAATTTTGCCTGAAGATATTTTTTGGCTATCACAACCGGAAGGTGGGGTGCTACCAACATCTAACAAGCAAATGCCAGGGACACTGCCAAACACCCTGCAATGCCTAGACAGTCCCTGCCACAAAGAATGACTCGGCTCAGAGCATCACCAAGTTAAGAAACCCTGACCCAGCCTGTCTGGTTAAATTTACAAAAAGACAGAGTAAGGTTCCTTGTTCTAACAGAACTTAGTCTAGGAATACTTTAAAAGTTAAATACAACATTTATTTTCATGATGGGAGTATTTTCACTATCGGCTACATGGAGACACTTAGATATCCATCAGGGCAAGCGGTTTTAAAGGGATGGTAAGAAAAGAACATGCTGTGAAGTTGAAAAACTGGGCTCAATAAGATGCACAAAAAAAATCTTTTACTTTGTCAGGGAATGACTCCATTTCCTTTCATTCCCAAATCACAAGGGTGAGGCTTTAAAGCAGTGTTATAGGAGCTACAGACTTGGTGGCTGTCTGGTGACTTTTGTTGCCACTGGTAAACACAGTGGGCAGGAAGGGCCAGCTGTGCACCCGTCTCCATGCTGCACTCCCTTCTGCAGCTGGCTCACACTATCTGAACACACACACCTCCCCACAGTGTCCCTGGGAGAAGGGGACACTGCGTTCCCTCTCTGGGCTCCCCACCATCAGCCTTCTCTAGACTGGTTGATATAAAGGCCACCTGAAGACACCACTCACACCCATGTTGTGTAATTGCGGCCCTGACTTATGTAGTGTGGCAGGGAAAGCTGGGTTGTAGGGCCAGAGAGACTGGAGGCATCTCCCACCAGGCAGCCTGGGGCTGCAGGCCACTGCCCAGGACAGAGGCACTCTTCGAGGCACACACTCCTGAGTCGCAGGGGGATTCTGCCTTTCATGAATTCTCCAGAGGGACTATGGCCTCACTGGTATTAGCTCTGTGGCCTGTAGGCCTCCCTGACGCCCCCTTCACTGTCATGGACCCCAGCTTGACCTGCCTCTGTGCCAGTGGCTCTCAAATCAACCTGTGCCTGTGATGTCACTTCTGATCAGGGGACTTGATGTAAACCCAGATGCCTGCTTCACGGCTCTGCTGGATGTCCACAAGCTCCTAGAGGCCATTGTCTGTCCCTCCAGCCCTACCTCCTGTGTTCCTTGCTATGGCCATGGAATCCCCACCCAGCTGATCAGCAAGGACTTTCAGTTATCCCTGTGCCCGCCCTTTCTCTTGGCCTGGGCACTCCTCCTGCCAACTCCACTTCTGAGCTCTCACCCAGAGGGCCACGCACCTTCCCACTCCCACTGTCTTGCTTTCTATCTCTCCTGCACCCAGTATAAACCTCCTCCAGTGGCTTCCTGGCCCATTGGCCCATTGTGGGCTGGGTGCCCAAATGCAAGGCTGAGCTCACACACCTGCTGCTTATGAGCTTCAGTGGCTGCCTGCTGACCTCAGGGGATCCGAGCTCCTAGGCACACCAGCCAAGGTCCCCTAAGCTTGCCTCAGCACACCTGCCCAGCCACGGCAGACAGTGTCTTCAGTCACGAGAAGTCTGTGCTTCTGGAACCTGCAGGGCTTGGCAGACAGAGCTCATGCTACCTCCTCTGCCCTTCTCCCTCCCTCTGAACCCACACTGCTCCCCAATCACCACCTGTGCCCTCCTAATTCCATCAGCCACCCACCAGCCACCCTAACTCCATCAGCCACCTTCCTAATTCCTTAGCCTCTATGCCACCAAGGCCCCCAGGAGGGGACTGTGCTGTTCACCCTGATGACCCCAGAACCCAGGAGTATTCCCCCTACATAGTAGGTCCCTTCTATATGCTGTTAATTTGAAGGCACTCAGGTTAGTCCTGAGTCAGGCCTGGATGGGGATGCATGGGGGAAAGTTAGAAAAGAGGGATCTGGGGCTGGGCATGTTGGCTCCCACATGTAATCTTAGCACTTTGGGAGGCCAAGGCTAGAAAATCACTCGAGGCCAGGGGTTTAAGGCTAGCTGGGCAACACACTGAGACCCTATCTCTAAAAAATATTTTTTTAATAGCCAGGAATGGTGGCAAGTACCTGTAGTCTCAGCTATTGGGAGGCTGAGGCAGGAAGACTGAGTGAGCTTGGGAGTTTGAGGCTGTAGTAAGCAATGACTGTACCATTGTACTCCAACCTGGGTGACAAAGCAAGACCCTGTGTCTAAGAAAAACAAAAGAAGCCAGGGCAGGAGCAGGGCAGAGGCAGGGGCAGCCTGGGGACTGTACTCCTGGCCACCACGCCATAGGTGGTAACGCACCTGCTGGCCCCAACGCACCACCTGCTGGCCTCGAGGCTGGCCCTGAGAGCATAACTCATGGAGCAAGCAAGCTGTGACAGCATGTAGGGTCCAGGTGGGGCCTGTTTGCCGGGGTGGGTACCAGAGCCAGGAGGAGAAGAAGTGGGGAAGGGTAGGGGGCAGAAAAGTCAGAGGGAGAAGGCAAGAGAGGCCCCCTGTATCCCTGTTTCAGACTGTCAGACTCAGATTTGACAGAGTAAAACCAAGAGGGGAAACGAACCTTTTTAAGATGCAGGACACATTTCTGAGGGAAAAAAGGAAAAAAAAAAAAAAAAAGAAGAAGTCAAGGAAGGTGCTGAGAGGCGGTTTATTTAGAGGAGCAGAAGCAGCCAGAAACTGGATCTCATCAGAAAATGCTCAGATGGGTGACACTTGGCACCTCCAGAGTCTTTCATCTTCAAAGCCCTTTATAAGATTAACTAATTAGTTCATGGAAGGGGCTTAGGGCAGGCAGATGCTATTATGGGGGAGAAAAGACTTCTGCCGATTGCACAGCAGCAACCTGGAGGCCTCTATGTCCCAGCCTCCACATCCACCCAGGAGGGTGGGCAGCTGCTCCGGAGCCCGTTTGCTTTCTGCCCACAGACATGTTTGCGAGAACTTCTCACAATGCAGCATGCTCCCCTTTAGAAGAATTTCATTCAAACATTGTCACTAAGCCGCCATTATTTGGGCTCAAGACATTAAGAAAAAGAAATAAAAGGAAAAGGGAAAACCCATCTGGGATGCCTACAGGACAATTAACACCAGCCGCCCCTGCAAGGCATTAATAATAATTAAAACTTATAATGTCAATTTCATGGCTCATTACTCAGATGTGGCACATGCATCTTCCTCTGGGTTTAATGTCCTACCCGTGGAGAGAGCGCTCACGTGGGCACAACGGCGCCATCTCCAGCTTCTACGGGCATCAGGCACGTGGCAGTGGACTCTGATGAATGTGCTCCTGACACCCCTGGGTGGAGCTCTTAGGCACATCATCCCCCTGAGCAAGGGCTGGTGCCAGAGCTGGCCTGCAGTGTGGGGAGGGCACAACTCCCACTGGCTTCCTATTCCAGACCTTCCAGCAAGCTGGGGTGGAGAACGTGGAGCACCGGCTCCCTGTGTTTCAGACTCTAAGGATGCAATGTTTTTTTCTTTTTTTTTAAAGACAGTCTCACTCTGTCTCCCAGGCTGGAGTGCAGTGGTACTATCTCTGCTCACTGCAACCTCCACCTCCTGGGTTCAAGTGATTCTATTGCCTCAGCCTCTTGAGTAGCTGGGACTACAGGCACATGCCACCATGCCTGGCTAATTTTTCTATTTTTAGTAGAGATAGGGTTTTACCATGTTAGCCAGGATGGTCTTGATCTCCTGACTTCAAGATCCACCTGCCTTGACTTCCTAAAGTGCTGGAATTACAGGCATGAGCTACCACGCCCAGCCAGGATACATTCTTTCCAGGAGAGCACTTGCCAGGGCTCTCACGACCTGCTTTCAATGGAGGGCCCCCTCTACTATCAGACCATCAGGACAGATTCTCCCCTGTTTTGCTTACTGTTGGATCCCCCGCTGCTGGCCTGACACAGATCGTACGCTCAATATATCTATTGAATGAATGCACACACAGACTAGCAAACCAGTCCCCTGGGACTGCAGCCTTGACTCACAGCCTCTATCTGGTCCATTATTTTTCCCAAAATATGAGGTTCACAGTTCATGTGGCCCAAGATCCTGCTGCTAATAGTAGTTGGGCCTGGAGGAAAGGGGGAAATCCCAGGGGTGGCTGATGAGGATTGGGGCATTCCAGCTAGCGCTTCAGTCCATGCAAAGGCCTAGAGTTACAGATGGACATGGGGCCTGCTCACTTACAGTCTCTAGTATAGCACAGCATGTGGCTTGCTCAAAAGTGGCAGGAAGATGAACACATTCGTCCACAAGCTCTGGACGGCAAGACCCTAATCGTATACAAAGCACTGCAGCGTCTGAGAATGTTGCAGGGACAGCTGATGACCCCCCAATACCCACTCTCTACTTCTTTTGTCTGCCAGAATATTCCAAGTTTCAACTGGGGTCAAGCTTCCAGCGGAAGCCTTCATTTTTCAGCATTGCCTGCAGGCAGCCCTGGTTAGGTGTCCACATTTCTGTCCACGCGATGCAAGTGAAAGTGATTCCTGCACATTCTGGAGCATGTTTTATAATAGCATGCACAATGAAATCTGCCTTCCCACTGGCTGCATGGTAGATATGGTAGGGTGGGCCAGTTTTTCCATCAAAGATTATGCTCAGAGCAAAGGAGGAAGGAAGCTGGGTCTTGGGAAGACCTTGCAGAATATACCCCTGGACCATGAAATAAGAAAAAGGAGACTTGATCTTATCTGAGCCATCACATTTTGAGATCTCATTTGCAGCTTAGCCTATATCCTGACTCACTCAGGAAGTTTCAGGGGTGTTTACAATTTCTTTAGCTTGCAAGCATTTTCCAAGCCAAGGCATTGACTTTCATAGCACTGTTGAGGGTTGTCATTTATATGCTGCCATCTTCGAATAGCACTTGCAACTTAGGCACTCTCAGATTTAGAAAAGGCAACACTCTTGGCCTTACCTTATCTTAAATAATGTATTTACCAGAGTGTATCCCATTTTCCAGTTTATAGATTTAATCTGTGATGAAGAAGTTTGTTACTGTATCACACTGCAACCAGAGGTTCCCAGGTTCTCATTTTATAGAAAATTATATTTTGCGTTCCTTCATCCCCTTTTCTCATTCAAAGCTGCTTGTCGGGTCCTAACTTTTTGTTTCTTCCCCTCTTTTCTTCTGACAGTTTCTTCCTTTCTCGTATTTGCACATTCATTCATCCAAGAATTGACAAAACTCCTGCAATGTGCCAGACTCTAACTAGATCCCAGGCTACAGAGCACAGTAAGGCGCATCCCTTCATGAAGGTCACCACCAGTGGCCCTGCAGCCTTTACAACAACTACAGTATGATGGAAGTAAGGCAAATAGAGAAAAATACAACTTTCCCTTCAAACATGGGGTGATGGGGCCACTGCTAAGCTGTTGCATGCGATCCAATTGTGAAGATATAAATTGTCTACAGCCAAGAGCTGCCTGTCGCAGTTTCATGTTTCAGCAAGATTAGAGAGGATTTAAAGGCAAATTTCCTTTTCTTGTTTTCTTCCTGTTTTTACTTTTCCCAGACTTTGTTGTGGCCTGTTTGCCTGTTGCTCCACGCATTTTGGTAGTCAGTTCCCTGGCCAGCCATCAGTAAAAGGTGGGCTGGAGGCCATGAAGAAGACCATAAGGGCATGGAATGGTGTGTGCTTTCCTTTCACTGAAATTAAAATGTGCACATCCGGAGTGTTCCCATGCCAAGATGACAGCCTGCCATCCACTCTCACTGAGAGAGGAAGAATCTGACAGCGCACATGGTCCGCGTGGGGCATGGGGACGGACGTGGGAGGAGCAGCTTTGCTCCAGACGTGGAGGTTCCCAAACTGCTCCAGGCAGTCCAGAGCCTGCCAGCAGGAAGGAACCCCATGGCAGGGGCCTGTGCTGTGGGGTTCGTTCCCTAGTGAGGTCCCTCGGAATTGGACCTCGCCATACGGTGAGCTTGAGCCCGGACACAGTTTCCCGTTGGAGGCAGTCGAGCTATGGGAAAGCTGGAACTGCAATCAAAGGATATATGAAAATAACTTTACTAAGACAATGATGTGATGCCTATGTGGTCTGAGGAGACACTGTGTCTGTTCTCTGTTTTGCTAAGAACGAGGTGTTTAATTGTGTTAAAAAGCTATTTTCTGTTCCTGTTTTTTATGACTTTGTTTACCCACTATTGTGAGGTCCTATGCTTGTTCTTGTGACTACGGTTTACTAAGATAATAGGTTTACTGCCTCTCTGGTGCCTTGTATAGGATCATTAACATTTTAACTATAGGTCTCCCCTCCCGGATAATGACAACCATCTGCATGTCTTTAGGGTACCTGATTGTGTTTCTGGTTTTGCCATTGTTCTTATCTGCTACCTGAGCTTGTATCCCGAGAACTTTCTGTTCCCTTTCATGTAAGACAATGGTATTTGCTTCTGTAATTACCATGGTATTTGTTTCTGTAATTACTATAGGCAAAAAATATATATACTAACCATGTGTAAAATAAAGTTGCTGTTTAAGCAATGCTGTTCAAGTATTGCTTATTGAGCCCTCCAGACCCCGCTTTCTGTCTACCTTTTCTTCCGGCGCACTCCCCTATTCAGGTTGGGACCCTCTTGCTGGCCAAGAGTCCCTGGCAGACGTGCCGGCCTCTCGGGAAGCCAGACTGTGCCTCTTCCCCACAACACTGCCATTCTGCATGGAAGGTTTCCATACAGGAGCTTGAAAGAGTTCAAAAGTGAACAAAATGAAGTTTTCGGTTGGGCAGAGCCTCCTGTTCCACACAGGCTTACCTTGTTTGTTCAGACACAACCTCAAACTCCCAGGACCGCACCTCCCTTTCCTGGATCTCAGCTCTTGCTCACTGGCCATGGACCCTTTTCTCTCACCCCCTGCCTCTATGACACAAGTTCTCAGGGGGCTGCCTCCAGCCAGAGATTCCTGCTGCTCCCATTTCTCTGTGCTTTATTTCACGAACCCACCTGAGTGTAAAGCAAGCTCTGTGACACCTAGTTCATAAAGGGAACTGAGATTAATTTTTTTTTTTGAGCTGGAGTTTCTCTCTTATTGCCCAGGCTGAAGTACAATGGCATGATCTAAGCTTACTGCAACCTCCACCACCCGGGTTCAAGCAATTCTCCTGCCTCAGCCTCCCAAGTAGCTGGGATTAGAGATGCCCACCACCAAGCCCGGCTAATTTTTTTTTGTATTTTTAGTAGAGACAGAGTTTCACCACCTTGGCCAGTCTGGTCTTGAACTCCAGACCTCAGGTGATCTGCCCACCTCAGCCTCCCAAAGTGCTGGGATTGCAGGCATGAGCCACCAAGCCCAGCCAGAAAGTGGGATTAATTCTATTTAGCAAACATGAAAACATGAGATAACAAGAATTACCTGGAAGAGTTTTAAAACCCTGGGCTTGGTAGTCCTGTTTAGAATCCAGAATGCCCGTTCAGGCCCCTGGGCCCAACTTCCAAATGCTGCACAGAAAAGGGCACATACAGAGAGCATGTAGAGGGGGGCGGGTGTGACACACACACTCTCAAAAAGCCTGTCCACGTACCATCTGACACCAGGGAGAACTAGAAGGTGAAAATGTCTATCATTAGCATAGATCAGGAACTGGCAAACCCCTGGGGCCAATGCATCCTGCCTCCAGTCTTCATAAATCAAGCTCTATTGGGACACAGTCACACCCAATCATTTAATTATCTCTGTTGAGTGGCAGCATCGGAGACCAAATGGGCTGCAAAGCCAAAAACATTAGCTATCCGGCCCTTTACAGAAAAAGTCTGCCAAACCCTGGAACAGAACATCAAGCAGGGAGGCTGCAGAGGCTCTGTGTGAACGCAGTGTGTTATATTCAAGAGCAGCACTTCCAGTATCAAAGCTGCAGTTAGGTCATCTGCAATGGACTTACAACGTGCCTTCTGACAAAGTACCTTGGGCTTAGTTTTCCCATAAACCGGTGATAATAAAATCTGCCCTTCCATGCTTCTTAGTATGTCAACGGAAAAAAACTGATGATATGTAAGGAGCTTTGTGTTTCTTAATGAAGAAGGAGCTATAAAAGCAACGATCACTGACTGCTTGCTGAGGCAAACAGATGTTCTAGGATCCTGGGTGCTGGGGCCAGGAAAGGCAGATGCTTCTAAGTGTAGAAAGTGGTCAGTGGTGACCCCAACCCATGCACTGTGGCAAGTCAGATGAGAGAGCTGAGAACTGCCCCTCCAGCATCTGCACACATTCCCTGAATAACTGAATTCAACAAAGAACCAAAGCATGGTCCTTGGGTGTAGACCCTCTCTTGCTCTCAGGGTTGAGGTACGCACCTCTCTGGGTTCCAGTGGAGCTGTCATCCTGACCTTGCCCCTTCCTGTCCTGAGCACCTGTGCGTCTGCTGCTCCTACCTCTACCTGCAAGACCCACAGGATCCTTACAGCAACCCTGTGAGCTCGGCCTTCTATCATCTGCACTTTACAGACAGGAAATTGGGGCACAGTGAGGTTCAGTAACTTGCCCAAGGTCCAACAGGCGAGACTGGACCCAGGCGGCCTGACCTCTCAGCCTGTGCACTGCCGGCTACACACATCACCCCCTCAAAGTAATACCGCCATTATTAAGCTGCTACTCCCCACCAGACACTCCCAATAACCTGATTATTGCTCACAGGATGCCTGTGAAATAGGAATTATGGTCATTATAAGTGAGAAAAATGCAACAAGGTGGGCAAGTTCCTCATCATCACAGAGCATGGAACAGGGCAACCAGCCTCCAACCACCTGTCTCCTCCTCACTCCCCTAAAAGGCGAGGGAAGGCACTGTGGAGCCCTGATAATTATCTGTTTAATTATTGAAGGAAAAGGACAGCTAGGGGTCGCTCATCCATTAGGACAGGAGGGCCCAGATCTGTTTACACGTATCCAGTTCGGAGACGCATTGCTCACTTCCTCACTTTCCGGGAAGACAGCTCCCATGCTGTGAGCTGGTATTTGCAGCCTTCCAAGGCATGTTCTGATAATGTGTACTTAGAGGAGTACCTAAGCAAGTCCCAGTAGCCACTGGGCACCTTGAATAGGTGCTCCTGCGATCCCTCCCGGGGAACAAAGGCCTCACTACCTGCAACCCCTGCAGCCCCACCCAGGCACCCCCCGGGGCGTGAATCCAGCTGATGCCTGGCGGGCCCATCTCCCACCTTTCCACTGGCCCTCTGGGCAGCACACTCACCAGGGCCTCCTTCGTGGGTGGCCTTGGGTCAATAGGGCCCAACACTGGGGACCTGGATCTCCAGCCACTTGAGAAGACCAAGAGGACAGGAGGGAAGTGAAGGAGGGGACTCAAGGCAGAGGACTCTTTATAGGTCCTTATTTCAACCCAAACTAACCACCACATCAGCTTAATATGTATACATTGTTCACATCATTATTTTCATGTTACTCCCCGGGAAAAAACAGTTGACCCCGAACCAACATGAGTTTAAACTGGAAGCGTCTACTTATATGTGGATTTTTAACAACAAAAGTTACACTGAGGGTGCCTGCCTCCTCTGCCTCTCCATCCACCGCATCCACCTCTGCCTGAGACAGCAAGGCCAACCCCTCCTGCTCCTCAGCCTACACAACGTGAAGATGATGAGGACGAAGACCTTTATGACGATCCACTTCCACTTAATGAACAGTAAATATATTTTAGCTTCCCTATGATTTTCTTAATAACATTTTCTTTTCTCTAGCTCGCTTTATTGTAAGAACACTGTGTATCATGTATAGTTCATTCAAGACATGTGTCGACTGTTATCAGTAAGGCTTCTAGTCAATAGTAAGCTCTTAGGAGTTGAGTTTGGGGGAGTCAAAAGTTACATGCAAGACTGGGTGTGGTGGCTCATGCTCTTTGGGAGGCCGAGGCAGGTGGATCATGTGAGGTCAGGAATTCGAGATCAGCCTGGCCAACATGATGAAACACTATCTCTACTAAAAATACAAAAATTAGCCGCGCAGGGTGGTGAAAACCTGTAGTCCCAGCCATTTGGGAAGCTGAGACAGGAGAATTGCTTGAACCCTGGAGGCAGAGGTTGCAGTGAGGTTGCACTCCAGCCTGGGTGACAGAGACAGACTCCGTCTCAAAAATAAAAAAAAGTTACACACAGATTTTTGACTGCACAAGGGGTCGTTGCCCTAACTCCCACATTGTTCAAGGGTCAAGTATAATACAAAGGGGTAAGAAAAAATAAAGTATCTGTGAGCATCCATGTAAAAAAAATTAAGTTTCCTTAAGAATCTGACTTGAATGGTAAAGGAAGGAGATCTGTGTTAGAAACGAGTCCCCAGCCCTCGAGGAGTTTTGAGGGTGGCCACGAAGCTTCTTGCTGAAGAGCTCAATTCTGCCACATCCTGCCTGCTCTGTGCCTCAGTTTCCTCACCTGCAAAACAAGCATGCTAAGAATCTGTCTCACAGGGATCCTAAATGTGAGTTCGAATGAGTTAATACAGATTAGCCATTTGTAACACTGCCTAGCACACCGTAAGTACCAAAAGATGGTTTCCTGTTAGTGGCAAATAATTCCTACTGGGAAACTATGAGACAGCAGCACACAGTATGTTTACTGAAGTTCTCCACATCGCACGACACAGACTGGCAAGCTCCGTGAAAAACAGAAGGAGGCCGGGTGCGGTGGCTCACACCTGTAATCCCAACACTTTGGGAGGCCACAGCAGGCAGCTCACTTGAACCAAGGAGTTCCAGGCCAGCCTGGGTTACATGGCGAAATCCCATCTCTACAAAAAATACAAAAAGTAGCCAGGCGTGGTGGTATATGCTTGTAGTCCCAGCTACTCGGGAGGCTGAGGTGGGAGGGTCACTTGAGCCCAGGAGGTTGAGGCTGCAGTGAGCTATGATTATGCCACTGCACTCCAGCCTGGATGACGGAGTGAGATCCTGTCTCAAAAAAAAAAAAAGACTTAGCAAAACAAATTTGACAACAAAGATAACCCACCTGATAGCATATGATTAAAGAAGGTCCTAAAAAGGAAGGTTCTTTCACCAACAGATGATGGCCTTCCAAGCAAATGTGCTAAAGGCTCAGGGAAGCTCCACAGACCTCTTGGGCAGGGTGGAAATGCCCAAGACCTCTTGGGCAGGGTGACCCCATGACCAGGGGCGTCTCCAGGACACTCGTCCTCACCTGCACTATCCCTTATCACCATTTGAAGAAAACATTTCACCACACGCAAGGGGGTAGCCATGACGCAAGGTGCTGCAGACATCATATACAGAAGGACCTAGCCTTGGATACACAGAAGTTACAGGACAGATGGGAGCAGGGCAACAGTGGGACCAGCAGCCTCATGCACCCTAAACCCACGGTTCCCGGCAGCCCCGCTGTGAAGAGAGAGGAGAGGGTCCCAGGACCTTCCCTCCCTTGGGAAGAAAGGGAGCCCAATTTCTTTCCTCTCAATACAGATAGGCCCAGAGGCTTTTACAAATCTTTAAATCATGTGGCCAATCTCAGGAAAAAAATCACTCAATGAGCCACTTCATAACCCCCTCTCTAGAAAGGCATTTAAGATGCGTAACACAAAAATGTGAAAATTATAAGCCCTGAATTTACATTTAGGATACTAAATAGGGTTTGCTATTATGTTAAAAAAATTGTTAAGCCTGAATCTAAGCATACCTAATGGTTTGGGCTTATTTCACGTACATATTGAATTTGCCTGCTTCACACTAATTCCACAATTTGCTGCCCACAGAGGATGATGGTCTGGCTGTCAGGGACGCAAACTGCCCTTTCCCCTGGGACAGGAGGAACTGAGCAGAATGCTTCACTGCACACGGTTGGAGCAGGAGAGTGTCCCTTGGCATCCCATTTCCATGTTGATTTATAGAAACCCTTAACTCCAGATATTTAGTTACAAAATGCTTTGCCAACTTTGTAACAGAAATCACCACAAAACTGGATGTTGCAGTTGCTTTTATAGACTTAAGGTGAACTTCATAAATAAGTTATTAATGCAAATAGTCTCACCGCAGAGAAACAGACAAGTGCTCTCCTGGGTCGCTGCAAAGAGCATGTGCCTCAGTGTAGTGGAAACACTGCCCAGGGCTGGCATCATCATCCTCCCTTGGAGACTGGTTTCTTTAAGAGCAGCCTGCAGGCTAGAAGGGGACTCACACCAAGCCCTCAGCACGTGCTAGCCGTGGGCACGCCAGGACATTTCTTTGTTACTCGAGGGAGAAACTTACTGGTGGCAGCTTCGCTTCCAAATGTATTTTGCATGCTAGTGAGTCAATCCAGTTATTTTCTGTTCTATCTGTGAGAAATTCCTTCTTGAAGCCTTCACACTTTAATGTGACTTTGTAAACTCATTTTAAAGTAAAAATGAATCTTTGGTTGTTGTTTTACCTAGTCTAGAGAATAAGGTGGCCTTCCCAGCATGGCACCTCCTCCCCAGTGAGGGAGAATCCTTCTCCTGCAGGCTAGCTTCTGGGCAAGTGGCGATTTTTCGACTTTCTAAAGTAGCATTTTTGACCTTCCTAAGATATTAAATATTTTTGAACTTCTTAAAATATTAAAGATCTTACTTGGCCTGCCTGAATTTTCAAAACGTAGGGAGAAGAACACCTTCTACACTAAAGCTTTTCCTGATGGGTCCCAGATGTTGCCAGTCACTTAAATCAGCCCAAATGTCTCGATGACATCATGCCATCAGTCTCACCCACATATCCCACTCCCAGTCCCCAAGTGTCTTTTTCTGTTGAGTTGCTTCATTCATAAATACATCTTTCACATTCATTGTGTGCTTTCGAGTTTTCTAAGCATTTTTGTAGGCTTTATTTAACTTTCATTCTTATCCTCTCTACAGCCGCGTAAGGTGGGAAGTGGTTTTAGGATATTTATGCAGTTAGCAAATCAGAATGAATGCCCGTTACTTGTGGGGTGCGGTTCTGGCATGGGGTTTGGCAGTGAACAAAACCCTCAGAGGTCCCCACTCACGTGGAGTTTATGTTCCAGCCAGGGGGACAACAACAAAACATACAAATAAGTAAAATCTAGAGAATGTCAGAAAGTGATTAACTGCTAAGGGGACACATAAACCTGGGGAGTGGACACGAACACTGGGGTGGGGACAGGGTGAAATCTGAGAATGTCGTCACTGAGAAGGTAACTGAGTGACACGTGGACGAGCGAGGGCCATGCTGTGTCCCAGCCTGGAGCAGTGTTGGGGCACTAGAGGAGCAAGAGGAGGCAGTGTGGGGAAGAGGCATGGGCTTTCCAGGGTGGGGGCCATGGAAGGGCTGGAAGAGCCCAGCAGAGACTCAGAAGGAAACAGATGCCATTGAGAGTTTTCAATGTGGAAACTGAGGCATGGGGAGAGGATAAAGAAACACCCAAGAAAACATGCTAGGAAGAGCCATTCTCGTGTGGGACGGGCAAGGGGCTGCACCTCACAGTCGTCACAGCTGCTCCTCTGAGGTGTATAGGCCTTGGAACTCCAGATCAGAAGCAAGGAATGGGTAACACCCAAGGAGCTGCAAAACATCCTGACGAATCTGCGCCAAGAACAGGAAACGTTCAGTTTTGAAGCAGGGAGTGGTATGACCCTGACGATCCTAGATAGAAACAAAACCGTGTCTTCGGTGATCAAGGAGGCATCTGAGTCGCCAATGCAATGGCATAAATCACGTTCTCAGAGCCTCACACCAGGACGAATGGCTTGGGACGGCATGAAAAGAGTTAAAAGCAGAACCTTTCCAGGAAACCCAGCCTAAAAAGCAAAGAGAAAGGAACTCAGGGACTTCTCAGTAAAGATGCTGGCTTCTGCAAATATGTAGTCCATCTGTCTCAGAAGTGCTATTGAGGGGAGCAGGTGGCACATAACATTCTAGCTGGAGAAGCCGAGAAAAACGGAGGCAGGAACAAACTCCTTCAGAAGCCTCATGACCCGTCACCTCCTGTTCTCACAAGTTGAAGAGGCACATTTTGCAGCTTTTCCTCCCTATGTCTGTGGATCTCTTTTCCCTCAGGTCTGCTTTATTAACAAGTGTGACTTCTTGTCACCATGTTGCCATCCCCTGCTGAAATCAGCACAGGGGACACTGTGGCTGCCTCACTCTATCCCTGGTGTCCCTGGAGCAGGTGAGAGTTCCCCTGCTGGCTGGCACCCTTCCTTCAGCCAACCCAGTCTGTGCCCTTATTGTCAGGAAATTCAGCAGGATTCTGGACAAACAGGAAGCCAAGACACCCACAAGGCTGTGTTTCCTGCGGGAGGTACCCTGATGATGAGGTGGTCTTTATTTTTTTTTTAAGATTTTTTTTTTCATTTTGAGGCAAGGTCTCATTCTGTCACCTGGGCTTAAGTGCAGTGGTGTGATCATGGCTCACTGCAGCCTTGACTTCCTGGGCTCAAGCAATCCACCTCAGACCCTCGAGTAGCTGGGATTATAGGTGCATGCCACCACAGGTGGCTAATGTTTCCTATTTTTTGTAGGGATGGGGTCTCACTATGATAATAGCCCAGGCTGAACTTTTGGGCTATAGCAATCCTCCCACCTTGGCCTCCCAAAGGGCTGGGATTACAGGCGTGAGCCACTGAACCTGGTTTTGAGGTAGTCTTTAAATGCAGAATGGTCTGTGATTTGAAGAAGGGATTGGACTTCCCTAAAGTCTTAGAAACTTGCCCGCCTTCTTAAAAATTTAACATATTACCACTTGTCAGAAAGTACTCTGAGCATGTCTCCATTATTCTACTGCTCTTCATAGCAACCTTAGAAGACAAGTACTATTATTGGTGATATCATTATTATATCATCATAATTATAATCATTAATATTGCTATAATGGAGATATTATTATCTCTATTTTACAGTGGAGGAAACTAAGTCACATAGAGGTTAATTAACGTGCTCAAGGTCATGCTGCCAGTACGTGACAGAGCTGGGATTCAAACCCTGGCAGTTTGGTTTCAGAGTTTGTGCCCTTATCTTCTATGCCAGCGGTCAGCAAACTTTGTCTCTAGTGGAGCGAGGCAGCTTTGCAGGCCATCAGTGTTAGTTGTAACTATTCAGCTCTGTAACTGTAGCAGCCAGAGCTCCACAGATTCCATGTAAATTAGTGGGTGTGATTGTGTTCCAATAAAACTTTACTTACAAAAACAGGTGGGGATGCTCTGTGTGAAATCTCACTTTATATACTGTAAAATGTGATCTTAAGTCCAGGATGACAGACTAACGTTAGGCTTGTTTTATTTTGTGTTTTTAAAAGCAAGAATCTCAACGGATTAACTTTCTTAACATCTGATGCTCAAACCAATAAATCAAATTGATCACATTTAGTTTCTTGTGCATTTCAACAATGAATAGATCCAGCAAGGATATGCTAGGGCTTTTTTAAAAGGTGAAACTAATCACCCTGAACTTGAATTCCCAACTGCAGACAGGAGAATGCCTGAATCTGACAGATACAGGCAAGCCCGTCATTCCTTTCCAATGTACAGGCCTGGCGCTGCCCCAAGCAGTATCAGCCTTGGGATTTGAGCTAGGGCTGGAAACTGAGGTCTCTCCTGGAAAGCACCGAGGCAGCACTGGAGCTGCAGGCACCAGGCAGTGAGCGGCTCTGCCCTCTTGCACATTCCCCATCCCAGGCTGCCGAAGAGGAACACAGGGCCCAGCAGGCCACTCTGTCTTCTGCATCCTGCTGATGTTGGGACCACCACCATCTCACTGTCACAGTTTATTTCCTCCCATCAAAACAGCTCAAAGGAATCCATTGGTTTCTGGTCATTTATTCCATAAGGCAAGAAACACTTCAACACATTTGTGAGAACACAATTAACATACCGCGCGCATTAGAGAGGGTGATTCTGAGTCCTATTTCTCGCCCCCACACTACACCTGCACCTCCACACACTAACCCTGGGGGTGGGGTGGCTGCTCCTGGATATGCTCTGTAGGAAGCTCGGTAGGAATCATTTGGCAAGGTGACTCATCGCTCCATCCTCTCCTGCCTGGCAAATTAGAGTATGATCCACCCACGGGGCAGCCCCGGCTTCCTCAGCACAGTGCGGTGAGCTAAGAAAGGCAGAACTGTCTAGTCCAGACAGGGCTGAGCTGCGGTGAGCTCAGAGCTCGGGACAGGAGAACGCTTTGTTCCTCACACATCCGGGGACCCCTCGGGGCAGAGGCAGCAAACGAGCCTCTTGCTGCTCCTGCTGCACTCAGCCGCAAGCCCACCCAGGAAGACCTGCACCCTGCACGGGGTGCTGGGGGAGTCACAGGAGTGTCAGAGCTGATCTATAGGCTGAGAGGGAAGGAGCAAGTGCAGCACCTTTGAGTTCCGTTCTCAGAACACAGACAGAATCAAGAGGAGGAGCTCTCCCAGGGGAGAGATGGGGTGCCAGAAGGAACCAGGCGGATCAGCAGGTAAAGCGCCTCTTCTGATGCTGTTTACCAGCACCCTTGGCCAATGTCTATGCCAAACAGAAGCATCCAAAAGACTGGCAAACACATGCAGTCTTCTCTCTTTAGCTAGAGCAGGAAGCCACAGATTTCTGGTAACTGCTGCTCCCGGGCTCTGCTGGCATCCACGACTAGGCACGGACAGTCACCGCACCAGGAAGACCCACCGGAGGATCAGCCAGGCGCTGAGGGTGCAGGCAAACCCTCCAGAGAGGCAGCAGGCTGCAGCTTCTCTGGTGAGAGTCTCTCCACAGAGGAGACCCCAGGGGCATTACACGGTGCCCTGGCAAAGATCTGAACACGAGACTTTTAAGAACTGATATTAATTTTATATACATTCAGTCAGTTACTAAGTGCTTACTGGCCACCTAATATGTGCCAGACATGGTTCTAGGAACTGCTAACAAAATAGATAAAGAAAACAGAAAGAAGATAGATAAAAACATCTCTACCTTAAAGGAATGTACACTTTAGAAGCGGAGAGAGGCATACGCAAAATAAACTATTAAAAATACATAGTATATTGAAGACCATAAGTACTCCAGAGGAAATATATCCAGAAGAGGATTGGAAGTGGGGTGGGGTTGCAATTTTAAATTTAGGAGGGTGAGAAAGAGCCTGAAGGAGGAGAGCAGGGAGCCCTGAGGTTTGGGAGAAAGTGCTCCTGGCAGGAAGAAGTTACAAAGCTGGTTAGGGCCCCAGTTCTCACACTCCTATCAGTTCATGAAGCAAAGCAAGGGGAAAGAGGGAAAGGGAGAGGAGGGCGGCAGGAAAGCAGGCCAGGTGGCTGCTAACTGATTGCAAATGAGGAAGTCATTTGATGGCCAATTCCTGAATCTTGCTCTGGCACCCAGCCCTGTGGGACAGGTGGGTGAGGGTCTGCACACAGTGTCAGGGGATTTCAACTTCAAGAAACAAGACACCCAGCATTCCTGATGCTCCAGGGAACAGATCCAAGCATGGGATGGGGAAGAATGAAATTGCCTTTGAGTTTATCTCCTGGCCATCTTGGAAAGAGCGTCTGCTGCACTCAAAGGAAAAGCTGAGGAGTCCTTTTTAGATTTTGGGTGAAAGTCAACAGTTACTACAATAATTCCAAACATCTGGCTTTGTATATGGACTTAGACCATGAACTAATGCATGGCACAACCATTATTCAACACATACTTCCACTGCACACACTGTACAAGGTGCCAGAGACACAGATGAGTGACTTTCAGACCCTTACCAGAAGAATCAGTCCCTTAAGAGGAATCTTGCTTATTGATGCAACCCAGGGCGAGAAGACACACACCTCTTTAGGTGTCCAGTTGTGTATCTGTGTATGTATCTGAAGTATCTTTATCCACCCATCTCTCCATTTATTTATCCAGCCATCACATATCCATCCGTCATTCACCCATCCATCCATCCCCCCTCAATCTATCAACCCTCCCTTCCCTTCCTGCCTCCATCCATCCACCACACATCCATTGATCCATCATGCATCTGTCCATCAACCCATGTAAACAGTGACTATCTTGTCTGTGCCAGGCACTGTGTGAGGTACTAGAGATCTAACAATACAAAGGTGGACATCCCTCACCTGCCCCCATTCTCATAAAGTTCATAAGAAAGATGGAATGTTTATTTAGCTTTGTAATAAACAGAATATACATGACTAAGAAATAATCAACAGCATAAAAGTCTTGGATAATTCTGAGATATGCCAAGACAAGAAAAAAAAAAGACAGAGAGAGATAGGCACAAGAGAAGAATTTGGCCATTTTTCTTTAGTTTCATAATAACATTTGAAATGCAAAACAAAATTGAGGAAAAGGCAACATTCTTTTTTCTGCAACCCACAGAGCTGGGCAGGCTTACCACACATTCCAGTGGGACAGACACTGAGCAGAAGACCTTCCTTCTAGCACGTTCCCTCAGAGTATCTCACAGCTGCCCCAGAGTGGGAGCAGACGGAATACATGCCCCTGCTACACATATTTCATTACATGTTTTAAACTTTTCAACCATTTGCTCCACTTAGATGAAATTAAATGTTTTTTTAAGGGCGAGGAGTGTTGACTTTTTCTGGTCAACATTCTCTCAATGCTCGTCAAACTGTCACCTTGACTAGGGGTGCAAGAACCCGCTGAAGAAAGTCGCGGTTTATCTGCACCTAAAGTTAAGAGGTTCTCAGAGAGACTTTTGGAAACCATTCACATTCATCTAACTTCTATTTCTCTCTTGCACAGTTCCAACCCTTGCAAAGCCGGCTGAAGCTGGGTTGAGGGTGGACTGGAGGTGAGGCTGGGCCTAGGTAAGAAAAGGCATCTCCAGCCTTGCTTGTGTCACACTCCTGGAATTCATTTCACCTTCCTCCTGCTTTCTTACTTCTTGGCTCTAAATCAAGTTGAGCACTGCCCTCTTGCAGCCTCTAGAAATGTGGAAATCTCTCTGCTAAAGTGTCCTCCCCTGAGGGAGCAGCTCCAGACTCATCATCATCAGCCATCCACCTCTGAAACTTGCTGCAGGAAGGCTGCACCCAGGGCAGAGAAGGGAGAATGGGGGGATGTGTTCAGTTGTTCTCCAGCCAGCACAGGGAAAAGGCACTGGCCTCTGTAACCATTTGAAGTCACTGATTTACATCCCGTTGAAAAAGTCTTTGTGAATAACCCCACCTGCAGGTCCACTTGATTCTTTGGGGCTGGATGCACTCCTCATGTGGGTTTGCTCTCAATGCAAAAGTCCTTTCCTCTCATGAGTTGTGTTTTCTCCAAATCTCCAGGATGTTTCTCAGATGGAGAGATTTAGAGGCAATCCACCAGGCTTCATGGGGTCTGGTCAGAGACTGGGTCTGGCAATTGGGAAAACCAGAAGACTGACGGGAGAGGGAACACCAAATAAATGTGCAGAAAAACCACATGAGAGAAACTGAAGTAAGGAGAGAGGGGGATGAAGATGAAAGAATAAGAAAAGGAAGAGATATGTATTTCTAGAAGAAATGTGAATAACTTACAGGCCACTGGACTCAGATGACTGCCTCTGTGGACACATGGCCAATTCCTCAAGACCACCAGAACATGGGAGCAAAGATGTGGCCAAGCCTGCCATGACCACCCCATTAACAATCCCAGGGAAGCCTCAGCTCTCAGCCCTGCTTAGAACATGGAGAAGGGAACTGGGAGTCCAGGGACATATTTGGCTCTCAGACATCCCACCTCTGGCTAACACTGTGTTCAGGTAAAATATTTATTTTCATGTCCCTGCCACCAAAGAGGTCATGAACCTCTGAGGTTCACACACACAAATCTGGGGGTGAGAAGGACCGCAGTGACAGATCACAGGACACGGTGATGATCGGGAGCCTACGATGGTGATTGGCATCATCCCACACTGTTTCTGAAATTCCCTTCCTGTATCAGTACCATGACCTAGGCATCCTGAAGCACCTGCAATGCTGGATTAGAAAGTACAAAGATGATTCCAAATACACTGTTGAAATCAGAGGCTCACAGCCCCGTCTAGAAAGTGTTCTCGGAAAAACAAACATATGTGTAAACAAACAAATCTAGCCAAGTCTTTGGATGTAACTACCAGTTTACAGGAAACGGGGAATGGAGGAACAGGAGAGATGGCACCACAAGGGTGGAGCCCACACAGTCAAGGGTAGGGCAGCTCTGAAGGGCAAGGGACTAGGTTCTTCAACAAATTAATGGCGTGAAGAAAAGAGGTGGAAAAGAGTGGGAACTGCCAGAAATGGAAAGAAATAAGACAGACGGGATCCTATGCCATGGTGGACCTTATTTAAATCCAGGTTTGAACAAAACCACCATCAAAAGACATTTTAGAGACTATGAGGGAAATCTACACATGGACTCACATTAGGCAACTATTGTTAATTCTGACAGTGTGACAGTGGTTTAGGTGGGTTTTGTTTTTCGTTTGTTTGTTTTAGAGTTCATCTGTTGGTAATACATACTGAAATATTTAAGGATAAAATAATATGATATCTGGGATTTTCTTTAAAAGATTCCCCAAAAAACAAAAAAAGTAGAAGGACAAATGGAATAAGTTTGACACCGTGTTAACAGCTGCTGATGCTGGATATCGCCTGACACAGGCTCATTGTTCTAGACCCTCCATGACTGTGTATGTTTGAAGGTATCCACAATAACAAGAAAAAAAACCAAATTGCTAAACTAACACAAAAGGAAGATTTATGCAAAGGGCAAACATGAAGACAGGAACGCTGGGAAGTGGTATATGGAAAAGTCAAATGCTTTTCTATCTACTATGCACAAGTAGTTAAAATATGCCATTAAAAAATACTTTATATTTTTTGTTGCTATTTTAGGGGTACTAGGTAGAAATTTAACCAAAAATGTACATTCCCTTTATGGAAGATATTATGCAATTTGACTAAAAGACATTAAAGATGACCTAAATAAACTGCAAGAAATATGATAGTCTTAAGTAAGAGGATTCAGAAAAGCTGTAATTTTCTCTCGACTTGATGTATAGTTCAAATGCATTTCCAATTTAAATCTTGACGGGATTTTGAAGTACCTGAAAAATTGATTTAAAATGTATATGGAAGAGTGAAAGTCCTTGCCCTGCTAGATATCAAGGCTTTAAATAAGTTACAGTAATTACAAAAGTACCGTTGAATCAAGAATAGACAAATAGACCAAAGGAATTGAAGGGAGAGTCCAGACACAGAAACATGTGCAGATGATGTGATTTACCAGTGGCAGGGGAAGGCTGAGTTGTTTAATAAATGGTGTTGGCAAGTTAGGTTATCTAGATAGAAAAAGAAATTGTCCTCTACCTCATCCCATATACAGTATTTTTTCTAGCTGAATTAAAGTCTTAAATGTGAAAAGCAAAACTATAAAACTTTTAGAAGTTAATATGAAGCTCCAGGGTAGGAAATGATTTTTAAATAAGACACAAAGCACTCATCATAAAAGAAAATTTGTTCGGTTGAAGAACATTTAAATGTTTTTAAAAATCTTCTATTTATCAAAGACATTAAATACAAAGGAAAAAGACAATCGATAAACAGAAGATATTAACACACATCTCTGCCACAAGGTACTAGCATCCAAAATATGTCAACAATCCAGAGGATGAACCAGAACTGAACAGTAGAGCCAGCACGCTCAGGTGTGAGTCCCTACTCTGCCCTTACCTGGTGGAGAATACTGGGCCAGTGGTCGCGTGAGCCTACGGATACTCACCCGTGAGATAGGGGTCCCCCTAAGAAAACCTACTTTATTGGGAAGGACTCAAACAGTTACTAAACCCAGAACCCCTTCGAACAGTGGCCGTAAACACCAGTTAAGTACATCTATCTTCAAGAACAGATAGATATTTCAAGAAAAAGATAAGTAACTCAAACAGGCATTGTAGAAAAGGCTATGAAATAAATGGTCCCCAAAGACATGAAAAGTGACTCAACAGCGTTGGTAATCAGAGAACTGCAAATTAAACCACAATGAGATGCCACTTCACACCCACCAGATTGGCAAAAATTTAAAAGTCTGGCAACAGCAAGTGTCAGCAAGGGCGCAGAAGGAAACGTCTCTCACCACTGCTGGTAGGAGTGCAAAGTTCTGCCTGACTGCCAAGCTATCCTCTTCCAAAGAATATAGTATTCTCCAGGGTTAAGGATGCACTTCTACATACACATTTAAAAAAAAAAAGAAGAACTGAAATACCCATTAACTGTGAAGCAGATAATGTGTGATACACTCAGATCATGAAAACCTGCACACTATAAAAAAAATGAGCGACATCTATGTACATCAACATATCTGATTCTTTGTGGGGTGGAAGAAGCAAGTTACAGAAAAACACATTCTGAGGCTAAATCTATAATATTCAGCACCAAGCGCAGGTAGATAAAATCAAATAAACAATGTAGAGACACGTATGTACATGTCCTTAAATGTTTTACCACTGTGGAGAAAAGGTGGTGCATGCTCAGGATTCCACCTGGAGGGCCTCTACGTCTCCATATTTCTTAGGCTGATGGTAGATATACTAATGTTTGTTGTATTGTTCTTCTTTAAACATGACATAAACATCATGGTTCACTGTGAAATGTCATTAAAAATAAAGCAGAAAGGCTATTTACTTCTAATGGAAACACCATGTATACTTTTAACCCTCTCTGAACCTTTTCCCAGCAGTGATTTGAAACAAAGGGAGGTGTGGTCCCTGCTCGGACCAGTATCTTTGCCCTGCAATAACAAGGAGGGTGCAGCAGGCACCTGAACCCCTGGCAGAGTCTGCAAGACATTCCAAGGATCAGGTAGGGATGCCTGGCTAGGAAACCAGGAGATGAGTGGGCATACAGAAAAGAACCTTCTAGCAATCAGTGCTGAGAATGGAACAGGCTACTTTGGGAAGTGATGAGTTGTATAACTGTTTTGGATTTAAGTAGACTCAGAGCAGATATATTGAGGGATGTTGAAAAGGGGCTGTTTTACTGGGGAAAGGAGAGGAAAGCAAGAAAGTAAATGGTATGTTGGGCATGGTGGCACATGCCTGTAGTCCCAGCTACTGAGGAGGCTGAAGTGGGGAGGACTGCTAGGGCCCAGGAGTTTGAGGTTACAGTGAGCCATGGTCACACCACTGCACTCCACCTTGAGTGACAGAGCAAGATCTGTTCTCAAAAAAATAAAAGAAAAAGTCAACGGCAGTCCCTGAAATCCACTGCACTCCTGGGATTCTACGATTTCTTGGCTTGCTCTGTGTAAACCAACTCACCTTGACTCCAGCCATGCCAGCTGGAGGGATGAAGTGAGACACTGATCTTCACAGAAAATTAAAGCCCAGTGAGTTGTTTCTGAGCACTGCAGAGGAAATGTGGCCAAGGGACTCCTCCCTGACCTCTTGGGCCTTGTCAGAGCCACGGCATCCTCCCTTCTGGCCTCTAGGAAAAACAAGACACAAAAACTGCACACATTTTAAAAACATCTCTTACGCAAGCTGAAGGCCTGCCCCAGAACAGACTTTTCCTTGCCAAAACTGTGTGATTGCATTTTTCTATATTAGTCAGTACTATATAGGAATAGGGAGAGGGCTTGGGGAAGCGACAGCTCCACTGTTCCATCCAGGAGACAGTGTGCCAGTGTGCATGCTTGCACACACATCAAGGAGACTCAAATGCTCTGCACAGCAAGGGAAGGAGAGTGCTGCCCTTGGAGTCTCAGGCAGATTTACAGTTGGTCTCTATCCCCATCTGGACATTCATCCTCTCCTTCAAGTCATTCAAGGATTATGCAGCCATTCTAATTTCATCTACTTACTACCAGATGGGATCTACAGCTTCTGGATCCAGGAGAAAAGAGTTCCAGGAGAAAGGATTAACTTGCCTTCTTCAAATACTGTCTTCAAGGGCTTATCAGCACTTTGCAAATATCAGTCAACAGATCATCAACCTGGTTTTCCTTCCATTGAGATGGCAATTGTAACTTTCATTATTATTTTAAAATCTAAAACATCAATCAAAATCACTTCACACCCACTAGGATGGCTAAAATCACAAAGACTGGCCATAAGTGCTAGCAAAGGTGTGGAGAAACTGAATGTCACACACTGCTGGTGGGAATGGAATGGTGCAGCCACCTGGAACAACCGCCTGGCAGCCCCTGAGAAGGTTAAAGAAAGTCACCATGTGACTCAGTACCCCCACTCCTAGAGCAATGGAAACCTGTCCACAAAAAAACTTGTACATGAATAGTCACGGGGCACTACCTTTGATGGTGAAAAAGTGAGAACATCCCAGATGTCCATCCACTGATGAACAGTAGAAGCAAAATGTGGTCTAGCCACACAATGGATTATTATTCAGCCACAAAAACATGAAGTAGTGATACATGCTACAACCAAGATGAACCTTGAAAACATTATGCTAAGTGAAAGAAGACACAAAAGGCCACACATTATCTGCTCCCATTCATGGAAATGTCCGGAACAGAAAGATTCACAGGGACAGAAATTACATTAGAGTTTTCCAGGGGCTGGGAGAAGGAAACAGAGAGTGGCTGCTGATGGGTATGGTGTTTCTTTTTGCAGTGACGGAAGGTTTCTGAAATTAGACAGTGGTGGTGGTTGCACAGCTCTGTCACTATACTACAGATCACTTTTAAAACGATGAAAACATAAGAAAAGCTAAAAGATTAGCACTCTGAGATATTTATTTGGAGACCTAAAATAACAAGAATAATTAGCACCTATAAAACATGTTGACAGCTTAGAGCAGCGTCTTTATGCCCACTCTTGCAGGAGGGTGGGAGAGCAGGCCTTTGTCTCATCTCTGAGCACAGGCTCAGGGAGCTTGGAGGACACACAGCTCGACCTCACCAAAACCCCATGCACATCAGGAGTCTCCAGCCCCAGCACAGATGCATATTCAAGTCAAGCCAAGCTTCCCTGGGGGCTTTTAGACTCACACCCCATCTACCACCACCCACAATATTCTTCCTGGAGAGGGACAGCATACTACCAGAGAACACATTTGGATTGGTTGTTCTTTTAAATCTCACTGAATATCCTTTGGGACAGTACGTGCATATATGTGTTTGTGATTCTTCATTCACACAAATGCCTGCTGTGGAGAAAATGTGGATCCTACAGCTGGAGTCATACAGGTCTCTTCTTCAGCTTGTCTTCCTCTGTGTCACCTGCTTTATAAGCATTTGCCCCTGTGCCAGTCAGTGCCTGCTATAAACCTAATGACTCCCAGCCCAAGACCTGATGAGCCAGAGGGTTCTGATGACCCCCAGCCCTCCTTCCCACTCCAGAAATACACACCTCCCCTTCCCACCCATTGCATTGTCCCTGGAAGCTGAGGCCTCTCTCTGGGGCATGTGCTGGGAGCCTGGGCACAGTGGCAGGAGCAGAAGGCCCACAAGGTCTGCAAGCTCCCTCCTGTCTCTGATGTAATATTTCAATGAGACCACCTAAGGGTATAAGAAAATCCCTCTGCAACACAGCTGAGCAGCCTTGCCCACAGCCAGACCTGGCCTTTCTATATTGTCTGTCCACTCTCATTAAATTCCAATCTAGCCAGGGAAAAGCCACTTCTTGGCCTCATCTTAACATTACAAGGTTTGTGCATGGAACTTTAATTGATAGCAATAAAGCTGTCTGCCCATATCCTGACGTGAGGAGATTCGCAGGCACCAGAAGCCTGATTTCTGAGTTGGAGAAGGGTTCTTATTTGAATTCTTATCTGCTGGAAAAGCAAAATATGAGCTGATCACCTACCTCTTAATGAATTAGAAATCACTTATGTGGGTGCCTTGTGTGCTTAGCTAATGAGTCCTTTTTAAAAGGTTATTTCTGCTGGGGACCAGCCTTTGACATTCGTCTGGAGACTATTGCAGATTTATTCACTCAGCAAATTTATTCTTGCAGTAACTCTTAAAATCAGTGCACACTATTACATAGCACAGGCCCTATTTGTGAAATTATTTATAGGCTTATTTAGAAATTTCAGCTTCCTTAAGGCTGACAATTTTATTGGCTGATTTAAACTCAACTCTCAGGCAAAGACAACTCACCCGCCTCCTAGTTCAGGATCCTGGGTTCCTGCCACCCCAACTGCCTAGTCTGCCTGTGGGAACATTTCGGTACATGTTGAAATGTTTCTTCCTCTGCCATCCCTGGCTGCCCTCAGACTCCATGGGTTTACAGAGCAGGATCTGGATTTATGACTTCAACAGGAAATGCAAAACACACAAGGTTCCAGCAAGAAAGGAGGAGTGGTGATTATTTGGGGTATTCCAGGATGCTTTAAGGGACACTGAGTCTCCTGTCTCTCCGTCTCGTCTCTCTCTCTCTCTTCCTTCTCCTTACTCCTTACCCTTCTATTTCCCTTTCCTCATTCTTTCCCTCTCCCTGCTTCTCTCCCTTATCCTTTGTCATTTCTTGCTGTGCCTTCCAGTTGTCAAGGTGACTTATTTTAAAAAGAGCCGTCCACTTACTGCAATGTGGTATTTGCTTTCATAATGAATTACCAGGACCAATCATCTTCAGAGCTCTGATCCACCAGAAAAGGGACCCATCTCCCCTTCAGAGAAGTCCTGAAGTCCTAACCACACTCGGACTTGAAGTAAGCAGTGGGAATCCATTGGAATTTGGTAAAACCTTGGGATTTTCATGGTCAGCCTCTGATGTCGACATGTGAGCAATCCCTTGCAAACACATCTTTCCAGCAGAATGATAGTAGTTGGAAGTAGATCTCCCCTCCAAAAATCTGTCTATCCTTGAGTTGCACGGCAGGGGGCCAGGGTTGACACTTACTACAAATGTATTCATAGTTTCCAGATCCCTTCTGCCACAAGAGGGTTTTATCTAGACAAGACTCCGAAATTGGCTTTGCAAAATGTAATCCTCTATTGATTGTCTCATCTCCTGTAACCCATCCAGTTATGGGAGAATGTTTGTTAAATTTCTATTTCAATAAAAACATCAACCACAACATTTATCTTCCTTTGTTAAGTGGAAACAAAGCATAATCTAATTTTAAAAAATACTATAAGCTGATAATCAAAATTCAACAACTGTATGCCCTGAACTCAACTAATTTCCACTTCAAATGCTCCCAATCCACATAGGCTTTGGCAGTGAATGATGACGTTCTGGGGTGGAAGAGGAAATTTGCATGCCACATTTGCTCTACCAATTTACTAAATTAAGTGGCAAGATAACAAACGAATGGCATTTTGATGAGAACAGGCTAATTAAAAGTGAATCTGAGGATATAAGGTTTGAGTGCTATTACTGACTGCATACCTCAAAGAATGTGAAGAGCAGCAAAGAAGCGTTTGAGAGATGCATCCATGCACGTGGCGTCTTGTGTGTCCGTGAGTCATTCTTCCATGAATACTACTTATTAATAATTATCAGTAGTAATCATTACTTACATGTCTGCAAGTTATCAGTAAGAGCAGCCATTTTTGAGCTCCCATGGAACAATCTTAGATGCCTTACATACAGTCTAATCCATATTCAAAAATCCTGCAAGATGGCGGTATTACCATTAGTTTACAGAGGAAGCATGTGTGGTTCAGAAAGGTTAACCCAGGTGAGGAACACCATAGGGAAGGGATTTGAATCTCCATCCGGCGCCTGAGTCCATGCCCATTTCATCCAACCACTCTTCCTGTCCATGTACAGCAAGCAAAGCAATGTGCCTCGAGTTTTATTTTTCCCCAGTAAGAAGTTCATCTGCCTGATGTTTTTTACTTGCCTGCTCATCTGCTGGGCTCACATTTTTACAGAAGAGGAATACCAGTAATTTCACAAGAACAACAGTTGCACATATTGAGTGTTATAGCGCTGGAATCCAGAACCAATTTTGGTGACCTAGTAAGTAGAGGGTTTAGACATTCTGATTAGGTGCAGAGAGGCCTAAACTCCTCCCAGGTAATGAGCATGGATCCAGCAGGTAGGACAGCCTCCCTTTTAGCATGAAAGGGTATAACTGGCCCTGGATGAGAAGACGTGAGGAGGAAGTCATGGCTTACTGCTGAGGACGTGCGCCTGCAGTGGTTCTAGCAGGAAAGATGGTTTTGCACTCACTGTGGTGAGACCAAACATTGTACCTGCTGCTCAGGGGGGCTTGGAAAAGGGTGAGAGCTTGTACTTCCCTCTCCAGTCCAGGTGGCTACTGGCTGCTGTGCAGAGAACAGAAAGGAAACCTCTGCTCTCATGCTCACCACCCTCCTCTGCCCAGGAAGCAGCCCTCGACAATGGAATTAGAGTTGACAAACCAAGCAGAGGCAAACCCAGGGCTGTAATGGCCATGAAAACTGGGCTGAGAGAAGAGTCATGTTGCTTCTGCAGGCTTTACAGGAGCACTAGTGGGACTTGGTTCCAGGCCTAAGGAAGGGACCATAAAAGGCCACCCCCAGCCTCAAGGTGGAAGCTCCATGAAGACCTAGAATGTTAACAGCTCCAACTGGGAACCTCCAGAATAGTACTCCCCACCCCCCATCACCCACTATGACCTCTCCTACTTCTCACAGCTGCTTATTCACCCTGCCCCAGCAAGGAGGGACCCCAGATGTAATCATCGGAGGATTTCTAGATCCCAAATGCTGGGAAAATGGGCCGACAACCCTATTGGCTCTCTCTCCTCTAAGGGGACAGAGGTGCCTTTGTTTGGATGGAAAAAGCTCCAGTTTGAACTGGGCAGTAAAGGGAAACAGCCACACATGGCCTGGACAGGCTGGGGGCAGGCAGGCCACACCTGCCTACATCATTTGGCTCTGGCACAGCACTCTTCAAGATAGCACACTTTAAAAAGAGAGGAGGAGATGATAAGGGGAATATTTAAAAACAACAGGGGTGATAAGAGAAGATGGGGGAGTGTGGGCCTTTCTGCTCTGGAACAAGCCCCAGTAGGCTTCCGTTCTGCCCTGTGAGCCCCTCTCAGAACACAGATCTGTACCAACATGTGTTTCTCTCGACCAGTCACCACCCCAGCCAAAGTGCATGAGTGAGAAAAGAAATTGCTTGTGAATTCAAGCTTTAAGCCCAGCAAGCTGAAAAGGACACCCTGGGTGTTCCTTGGGACACCACTGAGCCCATAGGTAGACATAGCTCAGGAAATTGTCTCTTTGCAGCTAACTGGCCTGCACTGGCTTAGGAAGAAAGGAAATAAATTCACAGCTCATATCACGATGCCAGGGACCAACTCTTTCTCAACTCCAAATAATGCAGCAAGCTCAACTCTTGGTCCTACAAAACCATGCCACTGTCACCATCTGGCATCTACAGGGCGACAGCTAAGAATAGGGTGCTGGAGAGAAACCAAGCCATACTCCCATCTAGACAGAGATGGGAGTGCCTCTTCTGCAGACACTGACAAGCAGTGGCTGTTCCTAAAGTGAGCTGTTCCAGGCAGGATACAAACACCAGGCTCAATGGAAAGCCACTCCTTTTCCATCTGTAATCTCAGTTAGCAGAGGGCTTTGATCTGTTCCAGGACAGAGATTTGAAATACAGATGTTCTCAGGGAAGTTCTGAAGTACAGTTTCATTGCATATTGAATCCACTTGGCTCACCTACTAGAGGCAAAGAATTCCAGTTGGCTTTGGTTCCAGAAGTTCATCCCTCTTTCTTGTGCAAGCCAATCTCTGCCTCTGAGTGGAGGGAGCTCAACAATCTCTGCCTCTGAGTGGAGGGAGCCCAGGCCAGAGCTCAACAGGGCTGGGTTTTCATGCTTTGGCTTTAGATTGGATAACTCCAGAAGGGTCAGTGTCTGGCGGCTGGCCAGGGTGGCCCCAGCTTCTGGCCAGAGCTTGATCTGAGGGACTATTCTGGCTTCCCTAGAACGCTGATCTCACAGCTGACGAGAGACAAATGCTGCCCCCAGTGTGAGCTCAAGACTATCCTATCAGGAGCTGGTTCTACTCACGTGACTTTGACCCAACACACCCACAAGGGCAAACCACAGTTCTCTCATAGCGTTTATCCCACGGTCGCCAAAATGATTGTGCTATGATTCAGTCACTCGGATAAACACGTATTCTGAGAGCCACCCTGGCTTTGAGAGCAGGCTTCACACGATTCCCTCCTAATCTTCTGGCACTCAGTGGCATTTCTTCCTCACCCCAGGCCTGTGCAGCCAGTAGGCAGAGGACAGGCACTGGGGACCAGGCTGGGGGCCGGAAGGCACCAGCCAGTCATGCTAGGAGGAGCAGCCGCATGGAAATACTCCCAAACATCTGGGGCTGCGCTTCAAATTTCAAAGTGATCCTTCTGCTTGCACAACTTTACAATCTCGGCATTTGCCAAATGCTTATGTTTTGCTTAATCTGAAATTAGGCAAGGATTTCAAGTCTCTCAATATCCCTAGAATGGTTTTTCTGCTTAAAGGGGGCTATTTTTTTTTTTTTTTTTTTTTGCATACTGAAATTCAGCCTGCTCTGGCTTAGAAAAACAGGAGAGAAAGGATCACGATTATCCTCCCTGCCCTCTGCTTTTTAATGCCTGGCCTTCAATTCAGACACAGGCCATCCCTGGCCTTTGCCACAGAGTCGGTGAGGATAGGCGGCAGAGTTGTCCAAGTCCCCTCGGTGGCGCGGCCAGCAAGCTGCTCCTGGCCACGCACAACTTTCCTCTCGGCTGGGACTCCAGTTATGTGTCTTCCTGAGAAAACTGACCTGAGATGGATGTGCTAGTTCTTAAAGTCCTAGGATATGTCCCCAGTTGGCACCAGGACACCATGAAGGCACTCATGAGCAGAAGCCTGTTCGCAGGGAGGCAGCCTTGCACTCTGCACTGACCTCACTATGATACCGTGGTAGAGAAACAGCAGCAACTAATACGTATGCACCTGAAGTCATTTAAACTCAAGCCAGTCCTCTTTTTCCAGGCCCAGCAAGTCACAGAAACCAAGGTGGACTTTGACTGTTCTGCACCTCAGAAGGAGCAGGGAAAGAGATGAAGCAGGCCCGGCAGAACGAGACCTAGAACCAAGTCCCTGCTGTGAGCCGGGCTGCTGCCAAAGCCAAACCTCCCAGGCCCAGGGGAAGGGCAGGGTAGGGGCTGGGCCTCCCCAGCATTAGCAGACAGTGTCCCTGCTGAGTGCTAACAGGGGAAAAAGAGCCCCAGACCTCTGGACTCTCCTCCACTTCTTGGGGCTGGGGTGGCACCTGCCTATCTGTCCACAGACACCCCCTCAGGGACAGGCATTGCTGTTGCCCTGTCATCATGGGCAAGACTTGACACTGCACGAGCAGGAAATGCTATATTAGGAGACTCCATCCAGGTGGGAGGTGAGCTGGGGTCCCGAAAAACCCCAATACCAAGGAAACAGAGGATGAAAACTTACATCCATTCAGAAACCCACTCATGAAAGTTTACAGCAGCTTTATTCATAACTGCCAGAATACAGAAGCCACCAAGATGACCTTGGGAGTGAGTGGATAACCAAACTGCGGTCCACCCAGACAAGGGAGTACTATTCAGCCATAAAAAGAAATCAACTATGAAGCCGTGGAAAGACACAGAGGAACCTCAAACATGAATTACTAAGTCTGAAAAGGCTACGCACTGTATGATTCCAACTGAACGATGTTCTGGAGAAGGCAGAACTATGCAGACAGTACAAAGACCCATGGCAGCTAGGGGGTGGGGCCAGGGAGGGATGACCAGGTAGAGCATAAGGGTTTTTAAGGGCAGGGAAATTACTGAGCATGAAACGTTAATGGTGGATACATGGCCTTATATATTTGTCCAAACCCATGAAATGTCCCACACCAAGAGTGAACCCTAATGTGAGACCACTCTGATGGGAGGCTGCACATGGCGGGGAAGGAGGTCTATGGGAATTCTCCGTACCTTCGGCTCCATCCTGTCTTGAACCTAAAACTGCTCTAAAACAGAAAGTCTATTTAAAACAAAAAAGCAGAGGAAATCTCTAAGACGAGTGACAAGTTCTCTTCATGTCACGGGGTACCTTGTTAAAGGCTGTGTGTAGTGAAGATCGCACTAACATCACACCTGTGGTCCTCTGTGATGAACAGGAAGCCACAGCCAGGGAGGAGCATGACACCCAGGGCCTCTCCAGCAGCAGATGCATGCAGAGCCAGCCACCATCACCTGGCAACTTGCCTTCCCTCCATCCCCTTCCCAACATCCACCCAGACTCCTGGACCAAGGCGCAGAGCACTGATAGCCCAGTTAGAGCTGTGCAGATCTGCTGTGAGAGATGATGCCCAAGAGCCAGGACATGGTGGAACCTTCCTCAGACCCAGAAGTTCAAAAAACCAGCTCTGAGCAACTCCTCCAGCCTGCCTTGCCCTCTCTTTTTGAAAGCTTTAGGTTTTTCCTGCTTTACAATTGCATTCTGGAAATGTATTTTCCTAACCATATCAAATCCCTAAATACTAGGAATCTTTGCCATTTGAGTGAAAAAAGCCTCTGATACATGCACATGAAATCTCACATAGACCAAAAAGACTTCTGCTAACACATCTCAAAAGGCTCCACATTCTCCAATACAACACAGAGACAGAGACCCACTCTGGTCACAGGTAATGTTCTGGGAACTGGTGGCTTTGAGGTCTAGATCAAGTCCTGACAGGTAAGATCAAAGGTCATTTCAGGGTGGAAAAGTGATACTGTCCCTTCCAACCAAGGCGGCAACCAGTATTCACCTGAATGCTCTAAATGTCACAAGAGTCAGACAGAATGAGATGAAAGAGCCCCAGAGGAACCCTGGGTGGGAAAGCCTGGACTGAGACAGAGCTCGCCCCTTTACACCTGCCAGGAAAGCCTGCCCAGACCTCATCTCTGGACACACATGTCCTTGTGCATCACTGATAGTTTCTGACAGTTCTGCAGACAGTGCACAACAGGCACACACAGTCCCCTTTGCTTATACCAAAAACTGATGGTCATTCTGTATAAGCAGGTTTTCATGCTGAGATACTTCCTTGCTGCCTCTTAGTAAAAGCAAGCGCATTCTACAGACATAAGCTATTGTTTCCCTGCAACTGTCCTACAGAGATAGGGACAGAGGTTTACTTTGCTTTGTTTTGAATCACTAACGGAGTTGCAAGATGCGAGGAACAAACCACTTTGACTGGCTTGGTATTAATAGCCCCAAGTTGGCATTAGACCCAGGGCCCTATTAAATTGCTGGGTGTTTCCCAGTGGGCACTTCTTTCTGCCTTATTACAGAGAGACTATATAGCCCTCTCCACTCAGAGGACTCACACTTGACAAGGGGGCCCCAGAGAAAAGTCATCAAATAAGACCTTCTGCTAAGTATACTCAGTGAAGTAAAACAGGTCTCCTTTTTTTTCCCATTATTCTGGAGCACTGCCATCCAGTGGAACTTTCTGCACTGATGGAAATGTGTCATAGGTGGGCTCTTCAACGGTGGTAGCTGTTCACTGAATGTGGTCAGTGGCTACTTTACGGGACAGTGCAGCTCTGGAATGTCTGCTGGGGGCTCTCAAACTGAGGGCTTTGCCAAGAATGAGACTCATATGGGGAGACTAAGTTTCTTATGGTCACAGCGAGGGCTTAGCTCTGCTCCAATCTCTACCAACTCAGAGGGTCTCTTCTAACATCTTGCTGGTCTGATTCTCCTATCCACTGGACAGAAATGTGATGCCAGCACTGTCATATCCCAAATTAAACAAAACCAAAATGGCAAAATAATTTACAGAATAAGAAACTGGCTGGTGGAGATTATGCACTTGTAAAAAGATTCATCAAAGGTTTCATCAAGGAGCTGGTTTGCCTTATGCATGTAAAGGAGGACTAATTTACAAATTTGTATAAACCTTTAAAGACCACGGAGAGTGACAGACACATGCAAATTAAGATGGAAACACTATTTATGAAGTGGCAGGAATAATAAAAATGTATGAGTTGATGGTGTTATTCATACAGTAGAGAAATTCATTCCTGCACAGAGGTGACGTCAAAGGTCATGCCATTTCATGCTGACTCACTTTCTCCAGGGGAATCTGGTTCTTAACCTCCATCTCTGCTCCCTGGCTACACCAAGGCAGGGGTATAATCACTCTTACAAGAGCTACAGGATCTATCCTTCAACATAGCCATTTTCTGGAATCCTGAGCCTTTGGGATAACTGAGGATTTATCAGTTTAACCATTTCAAGAAAGAAAATTTTCTTCTAAAATGTATGCCAAGCCCCTGCTTTCTCAAACAGGTGGTGTTAAATACACATGACCCACATGGCTCTGGTGCCATCTCTGGACTCCCACCCCCTGGTCTCCTGGAAACAGACCATACTGTCTTGGCACCTGCAGTTAGATGACTACCCAGGCTTGCTGCTTTCTGCTACTCTGTCCCCCAAGTCCACACGTGCCCTGGGTCTCATGGCCCCTCTCTTCCCCCATAGCCTCTTCCCTTTCTCAATGTCCAGTGTCCCACGGCCCGGTACTCCTTCTTGTCACTTTCCTCCCAGTTCCAAAGCCTTAACTGTCTTGTGCCCTACAAAATGAAGTCCAAACACATTACCCTGCATACAGGTCCCAACATATACCTTTCCAAATATCTCCTCCACTGTCACCCTTCAAACACCTCTGCTCTAGCTGACCCCACCTCCCTCCTCTCCCCAACATGTGCTGGAATGAGCTCCTCTGCTTCACTCATGCTGCCACAGCTGCCTGGAGCAGCTGACCCCATCGCTATAAAGAAACCAGAAGCACCTTTCAGCTCAAGGCACATGACATCACCTATAGAGAATCAGTCTCTCTCCACTCATTTCCCAGAATGTTTTCTTTCCATCCTCCTGGAGTGCTGAGCCTGAGAGGCAATGAGCCTCACTGCTGACCAGAGTGCCTACTCAAGGCTATGAGGCCTTGGCCAAGGATAGCTCCTATCTAGGCCTCAGTGTCCTCTACCACAGGGTGATGACAGTGATGCTTAAGACCATTGTGATAAACAACTGGTACATCACCCACCTAGCAAGGAGGGCAGTGCTTGGCCCATGGCAAGCAACCAAATGTCAGCCATGGAGGCCTGGCCTTGTATCTATGCCTCTTACAAGCACACCTTAAAATGTGACACTTCACCTGCAGTCTTATCCCTGGCTGTGCATTAGGCTGAACCATGTTTAAATAAATGCAGCAGGACACAGATGCCAGGCTATGCCCTTGGGATGGACATGCAGCAGGTTTGGGGTAAGGCCTAGACCTCATGAAGAGGAAGAAGGATCCTGATATCATGCCAGGGTCGAGGATGCTGGCACAGACAAGCTCCTTAACCCGTTTTCAGGTCCCCCAGTTCTTCCCAGCTCAGCCCATGCACATGGATGAGGCTGACAGGCACAAGGCAAGTATCACCTACAGTGTGAGCCAGGAGAACCACCTGCCTCTGAGGGTGCGTGGCTTGCATGGGGTTCCCTGCCTCCTGCCTCTTCTTAACATTGTAGATTTGCACACATGTCACAGACTGGACCTCTTCTTCCACTTTACTATAAATAAAAGTGCAATCCAAGAGCCTCTGTGGAAAACATCAAGTGACTCTTTAATAACATACACCTAGAATGACCATGCAATTCAGCAATTCCATCCCTAGGTATATACCCAAAGTATAAGACAGGTGTTCAAATAAATGCTTGTATCAAATGTTAAAAGCAGCCCAAGAGCCAAAAGGTAGAAACAGCCCAAATGTCCAAGAGCAGATGAATGGATAAACAAAATGTGGAGATTCCATATAGTGGGATATTCTTCAGCCACAAAGGGGAATGGAATTCTGATGTATGGTATGGTCCTGGATAACTTCGAAAACATGAAATGAAAGAAGCTAGACCAAAGGGCATATTGTACGATTTCTTTTATATGAAATCTCAGGAGTAGACAAATTCACAGAGAAAGAAAGCAGGTTGTGGTGGCCTGGGGCCAGGGAGAAGGGGCCCAGGGGGCCCTGGGGTGGCTGCTGATGGGTAGAAGAGACTTCTGGAACTAGAGAGTGCTGATGGTCACACCACACTAGAATGAGATAAATGCCGCTGGTACATTTTATAATGGCTCCTATGTCATGTGTATTATGCCACAATAAAAAAAACCCACCAAGCTTGTTAGAATTATTAGAAAGAAGAGCAAGCCAACCTTGAGTAGGGAACTCATTCAGAAGACAAGTGGGCAGGACTCAGAGCCCCAGCCCTGAGGTACAATTGTCCCTCTGGCCTTTGTGTTTTGTTTACTAAACTGTGTAAGATTGTATAAGATTTTTATTAGACTTTGTAAGATTTGGAGTTCTGAAATAAACAAATAGCCAGTTCTGAATAGGTGACATAATTTTGAACAAACAATGTTAAAAGAAACCATAAAAACACATACTAGGTTCCCTGAGTCTATGGCTGACTGCTACAGCAGCCACCACAAAGCTCAAGTCAGTTCAAAACTGGACAGCACCAGCAGCAGCAGACCATAGAAGACACCACCTCCAAAGCCTGTGTGACTCCATCCCATCCACCGGCAGGGCATGGAAGGAAATGTGGGTGTAAGAAAATGAGAAAACAATTTCAAAGCTATAATGAAAAAAATAACAATAAAGAATGAGACAAACTGCCATTTTAGTAAAGTTTGCTGACTGTGCCATGTGGGTAGCCTTGATATGGCTTTCTCATCACTTCAAATTAGCGCCCTTTTCAGAGTGAAGTCAGACAAGGGAAAACAAAACCACCACAAGGGTACATCAGTCAGAAAGGCATGTCCACAGGCTGGGTCCTTCAGTCTTGCCATCAAGGGCCACTGCTTCTAGGAAGCTGGAATAAATGTGCATCTTATCTGTTCCAAGCTGCAGCCTGGAGCATGAACACAGCATCCTGCTTGCCCACAAACGGTCCCTTTCCTAACTTCTGGCCGAGTGCTCCTGCGAGCATCCTAACAGAACATCTTTAATATCATATATTACAATGCAAATTTGAGAATTAAATCAATGTGGCTATATACAAGTCCATTTTGCAAATGGATAATTACGTATATTCAATTTCCAAATGTACATCTCCAAGCAGTGAAAACTACATGTGAATGTTACCTGATGAAGAGTACAACAGGCCCAATTTTTTTTTTTAATTTCAAGTCACTGTAAGAGAGAAATAAAGAACATCTGTTGATTACACAAAGAATCAGTAAAGACACAAAAGCCTCACATTTATAAACTAAAACTGCATTGCAATAATAACATGTGCCCTCAATTACGTTACCTGAGTTGTTGATGCCAAGCAGCAAGCAGTTGAGCAAAAACTCCTCCATAAGCACACCGTCAGCCATCCACATGGGGGTGCATGCCGAGGCCCTGCTGTTTATTGCACGTGCATGGGAACCACACTTCAGCTCTCCTGCGACTTACTCAACACACACATCAACCACAGTAACCTGGACAATATGTCATCAACCAGTCTATTAAAGGGTCCTGTACTTTGTTAGTTTCTTCCTGCACCATCCTCCAGCGGGATCACCAAGCAAAAGGAAATGTGATCCTGCCATCCAGGTTGGAGTTGTCTTAAGTAACACACTAGGATATAGGGCATCTGGAGTGCGCCAACTGCTAATGGCATGAAATCATTCCGATACTTGCGTAACAGTGGGTCGCAGTCACAGCATATGACTTCCTGCCTGGAGAACACCACCAGCCACTGTACAGTCAGAGAAATGGCATCCACAAGGGCAGGTTGGAGATGTACTGACAGAGGGTCCCTGCCCCGCCTCTCCACTGCACCTGCTCCTCTCATCCCTTCTGCAGGATGTGCAGCCTGCCTGCAAGAGCAGCAGCAGGATGGAATCAGAAGCCCTGGGAAGCCTCCAGGAGAAATCTCCAAGCACTCTGCAGGTACTGCTGGAGTATGCACAGGGTTTGGAGGTAGGGACATGCAGGGGTCAGAACAGCATCACAGAGTGGACTGCAAATGCATGCATGGCACCCCTCTATCCACCCCTCATCCCAGCCCCACTGCTGACACTCCCTGGGGTCTGTATCTAGCATACTCTGCATCTCTTCTGAAAGACGGTCTGCTCTGACCATTTTAATGGATTTTCTCTATAGGTGACGTGTTGACAATATGGTGTCTGCTTCCTGCTGACACTGAATGAAGCAACCTTGGTGTGAGGTAGGACAAAAGCAATGTCCCAAGCACATCCCACCGTAAGAGCCCAGCAGAAGGCAGCAAGCCACTCCTGAAGTTACCCTTAACTCTATAATGCCCAGATCTACTGAGCTCACTAAATACTGTGCTGAATGAGCAAGGAAGGGGCAGCAGGAGGAGCAGCTCAAAGGGAGGAGAGCTCCAGGTGTGGGGAAGGGCTCTGCATGGATTGCTTTCTTCTCTTGTCACCTGCTGTTTCTCAATGCCAAGCAGCCCCAGCCTCTGTGACCACCTCCAGCAAGTGTTGTGGCATCTGTCTCAGGGAGCCGCGGAGAGCAGCGCCTGGAACGTGCATCCTCCCACACTCTGGCCACATAACAGCACATGAAGGAGTGTACAGTGACAGGCATGCACCAGAACTGAGTGAATGCTGCGTGCACATGAGGCCCGCAGTAAAGAGGACCTGCTGGAGCTTTGCATTCTCATTTCCCTTAGCTTAGCTGAGTCTGTCTACTGCTTGTACAGAGCTCCTGGCTGCACCATTTCCAAACAGTACTTCTGCGCCCAGAGTGGGAAGTAAGGTGGGGAGACCAGAGGGAAACTAGCAGGGGCTCCTTGAGTCTCCAGGGGCCAGAACTGGGGTGGGGACAGGAAAAATAGGAAGCACAACAGTCCCTTAAGAAGGGACTCTGGATTGCCCCCAGACACCTGTATGGCCCTCCATGGCCATACCTGCTGTTAAAGGTAACCACAGAAGAGGCACTTCATCTTCTCAGGGGACTGCATACAGGCCTCAGTCAAAACGCCACCAGTCTGGAATGAATCACTGAACTTCCCAGGAGGAAGCCGTCAGCAGGTTAAAACCAGCTGAGAAAGAGATATATCAGAACATCACAACCCTGGCAACTAATCCAAAAGATCCACATACCCCCGACTGTGGACCCCCTTCTAAGAGATGAATATTATCAGAATAATCACAAGTCTCTTAGAAGGCAATCTTACAGCAGGGACCCAAATAACATTCAAACAGGGAACCGCACCAAGCCCAGGCTGGGGAAGTACCAGCAAAACCAGATATCCAGACAAATCAGGCACTCAACACACATTAAACATTCCTATTTATAAGCTGCCGCTGATTTTACAGACAGGACAGAAACCAGCGAGAAATTTTCACTCTGGCTCTCGGCCTCAGCAGCGTCACCCGATGTCTTCTAAGGTGGCTCTCTGGGCTCCCATTTCCCCCTAAAGTGTCTCTCATGATGTCTACTTGAGCGATTCACAGCTGTCCCCAGCAGGGCTGAGCCCCGTCCCTGTTCCTTTCCTCCACGGGCCACACCTCTCCATAGCTTAGCTCCTATGTGCAGTGGTCACTAGCACCAAGCACTGAGCAGTGGCTAGCGAGACTGGGAAACCAAATGTTTAATTTTACCTAACTTTAATTCATTTAAATTCAAACTCAAATAGCTCTAAATAATCTGAACTCCAAGACAGAGAGTGAGGGCGGTCCCGGTGGGTGGAGTGGAGTTAACCACTCTTATGTAGTCAGAGCCAGCATCATTCACACCCTGGGGTTGGAAAAAGGAGACTCAGGAAGCAGGTCCAGAGACAGGGAACAAGGAACCCCGAGCAGACAACGTGGGCAATTAAGCCTTAAAAAAGAAAGAAGTCCTGTCATGTGTGACAACATGGATGAACCTGGAGGATGTTATGCTAAATGAAATAAGCCAGTCACAGAAAGACAAATACTACGTGATCTCATTTATATGTTGGATCTAAAAAGTCACACTCCTAGAAGCAGGGGGAGGATGGTGGTTACCAGGGGCTGGGGTTGGAATGGGGAGGTATTTGTCCAAGACTATAATTTGGTTCTGCAAGATGAGTAAGTTCTGGAGATCTATTTTACAGCTATGTGACTCCAGCTAACGATAGCATACTATCTACTTAAAACTGCTAGCAGGGTAGATCTTATAGTAAAGGTTCTTACCAAAAATAATAACAGTGTTAATAACAAAGGGGCCAGGAGGTGATGCACAACTCTGACAAGTGATGAACGTATTCATGGTCGTGATGGTGGTGACAGCTTCAAGGACTCATCCCCAGACTCATCAAGATGTAGAAATTAAATATGTAAAAATGGCCAGGTTTTTATATGCCAACCAGGCCTCAGTAAAGGGGTTTTTAAAAAACTAAAAAACCAAACGAAACAAAACCTGAATGTGGGCAGTCTCCTGCACCTGCCGGCCAGCTCTGTCACCTCCCTGACTTAGTCTTGCCAGCCTGTATGGCAGCCCTCTCCCACTCCCCGGGCATCATCGGGTGGGTTTCTTTCCTCGAGGTTCAGAAGGAAAACAGAGCATTGCAGGGTCACCACCCTTACTAGCTACCTAGGCCTGAAAATATTTTCACTTAAAAAAGTTTCATCTTCTTAGTGTTCTGCTATGTACCAGTCTACACAAAGATCATCCTACATTAAAAATATAGTGTGAGCAAAGGAGAAACGTCTGGCCCCCAAAGTGAGAAGTGCCCACCCTCATTCAACTGAATGCACACCTTGTCTTAACCCTGCCACAAGCAGGCTCTTTCCTCACATGGTTGGATGT
Source organism: Plecturocebus donacophilus (assembly GCA_004027715.1). NCBI lineage: Eukaryota > Metazoa > Chordata > Mammalia > Primates > Pitheciidae > Plecturocebus > Plecturocebus donacophilus. The sequence continues at coordinate 5,612 of PVKP010011901.1, read as the reverse complement.
TCTAAATTCACCAGGAAGCACACGTGAGAGAGGTGGTCTTAAGCGCCTGTTGGGGCTGAGTGAATCTCTTCCAAAGTTCTTTGGCTACAGTAGAGTTTAAAAACTAACGATATCAGCTGGGCGTGTTGGCTCATGCCTGTAGTCCCAGCACTTTGGGAGGCCAAGGGGACGAAGCACCTGAGGTTAGGAATTGGAGACTAGCCTGGCCAACATGGTGAGACCCCATCTTTACTAAAAATACAAAACGCACACACACAAACACATGCACACAAATTAGCCAGGCATGGTGGTGTGCGCCTGTAATCCCTGCTACTCAGGAGGCTGAGGCAGGAGAATCACTTGAACCCAGGAGGTGGAGGTTGCAGTGAGCCGAGATCACGCCATTGTACTCCAGCCTGGGTGACAGAGTGAGACTCTGCCTCAAAAAAACAAAAAAACAAACAAACAAAAAACTAAGGTGATCAGATAATCTGGTTTCATGTTCAGATGTAGAGATCACTAGAGCGTTCCGTCCTCTTTAGCACACCCTTATTTAACTTATTTCAGCCTCTGAGGGGCAGATGAAATGTCATGTCTGAAAACAGGAAGAACGTAGGAGCACTGTGGTGCCTTGTCTCCTGGGACCACTTCCAATGGCAGGAATGTGGGAAACTCCAGAGGCCACGCCATCCTGAGCCAGCCATGGCAGGCCAAGCTGGCTAATCCCCTATGCAGCAGTGAAATTTAGCACTGTCAAAATTTAGCACCGTCAGCAGCATAGCACGGGTCTCTGGCCTGGTCTCCAAGCTCCTAGAGGGCCGTGGAGCATCTTGGGTGCAAGGACAGCCCTCCCCTGTGGGGGCCCTAAGAGGAGGCACACGCTGTCCCTGGTTATTCCTGGCTCTCTGTCTCCACGGCATGGCAGGATTGCCCCAGCTCTGTGTTTGGGTATGGCCAGCATAAGCAGAAGTGGCAAGCATTTCATCTTGCTGTTCCCACAGCCTAACCTTTCCCCTCCTGCCTGATACATCACAGATATACTGTAATTGACGCTTAGTCACAAAAAAATGTCCCAGGATTCAAGTATGTCAAACTGACACTTAGAGCAACCCAAAAGAGTCACACACCACAAACCGCATGTGTTCCAGCACTGGCTGTAGGAGTACCAAGCCCAACTTTGCAGATCCGTGTTCAAGAGAGCCATCTGAAAAAATGACCAGACTCTCCATTCTCTGCTCTCAGTCAGAGTAGGAGAGAAGACACAGTGGGCAGAATTCTTTGGACACTCAAAACTCTAGAGATAAAAACACACGATGCCACACCTCTATGGCTTCCTGAGGAGAACTGAGTCACACAATGAAGATGCTGAAATCAGGGCAGCTCCAGAAAGACATGCAGGAGAGGCTGCAGGAAAGAGAGCAGAAAAGGCACCCGTCCCGCACAGGGGGTCTACTGAGGCCAACACCCTTGAAAGCAGACTTCTCTCCATTTGTCCAAACTTGTCAAACACCCTAAAGAGGCAAAGCAGGGCCAGAATCAAGACAAGAAGGATGGTACTTGTGGGCCACCCACCCAAAAAGGATGTGTAGGAAAGTGCAAGGACAGCTTAGCAAATAAACGCGAATCGACGGCCTTTGAGAAACCACTTTTCTCCTCAAAACAACAAAATGCAGCTCAAATTTTTATGCAAAGGAGCCTAGTGGCCTTGGCATGGCCTGAGGTGGGGAGAATGCTATGAGCCCACAGGGGCCCTGGGGACAGTGGTAGCATAGACACCAGGCTGTCAGAGGCTGTGGTTTACGGGCTTTGGGTACCCCAGTGTCCTGGCATGCCCTGTGCTGTCGCTTTGCGGCACGGCCCTCTCCATCCTCAGACACCTGCCATCAAAGAGTGAAGGGGCCAGCAGCCCCCAGAAGAAAGGAATGCAGGAGAAACTGCATGAGCTCATACACAAACACAGACACACGGTCCCCCAACCCACACAAAACACACACACAGATACACAGCCTGCCCCTCACCAACACACAAACACAGACACACACCACACGCAGCAAGTGTGGCTACATGGGAGAAAGTCTGATTCCTGTTGCACAGAGATAGCAAACTCCTGACATCAGGCTGTAGAGAGGAACCAAAGGAATTCCCCTCTTGACTCTGCGTCTTTGGACTAATCTAAGGCTTGCAGCAAGCAAGCTGGCCTTCTATTCTCACAGTATTAAAATAGCAATGATTATTTGTTAAGAATTTACTGTACTGGGCACTTCATCCACAACTGTATTGAAGTCTCCCAACTTTAAAGTGAGACGCCCCATCCCTCTGCAGATGAGGAAGCCAGACTCAGGCAAGGCTAGTCGGCCCCAGCATCTGCAGTTGATAGCTGGTAGCCATGCTGTGGCCCTCGCCCTCTAACCAGGGCCCAGCTGCCTCCAAGGCAGCACAGAGGGCACTCTGCCTGTTTTTCAAGTTGTTCTCATTTAGCAGGAGCCTTGGAAGGTAAGGACTATGGGAACAACACTCTAGGTGATGACTCTCACTTCTGAGAAAGGAGCTGGAGGCCAACCCACATGAAGTCTGCTCCAGCTGGTAGGCTCTGAAGAGTGTGCTCAGTCTAATGTCGGAAGGTGGTGAAGGAGGAAGAGGAAAATGGATGGATGGAGGAGGAAGAGGAAGATGGATGGAGGAGGAGTGGTTTCGTACCCTACCAGGAAGAACTTGAAGCCCCAGTGCATTTTTGCCAATCATACCCCTAATCCTGCCCTGTGGAAAAGGATGCCTGTCATCTCTGAAGCATGGATTCACATCTTTTCCTCATTCAAGGGCTTACTTGGTATAAAAACTCAGGATGTAGGTGGGCACAGAGGCTCACACCTGTAATCCCAGCACTTTGGAAGTCTGAGGCGGGTAGATCATTTGAGGTCAGGAATTCAAGACCAGCCTGACCAACATGGTAAAACCCTGTCTCTACTAATACAAAAATTAGCTAGACGTGGTAGCATGCAACTGTAGTCCCAGCTACTAGGGAGGCTGAGACAGAAGAATTGCTTGAAGTTTGGAGGCAGAGGTTGCAGTAAGCTGAGATTGCACTACTGCACTCGAGCCTGGGTGACAGATTGAGACTCCATCTTAAAAAAAAAAAATCTCAGAATGCCCTCTCGAGAGCATATCTCAGGGACATTATTCTCCCCATCCCTCTATGTGCAGGGACACATGCACCTGGCCCTGGTCAAATGTCCACCTCTCTTTTTCTTGCTGTTCACCCAACACTGTGCAAGCTTCATTCATTCACTCGCCATGCACTGACTGGACACTGTGGGGTGTGGTACCTTCCAGTTTCCAAATTCTAGAGGAAAGGGCAAAATAAATAAATAGAACAAATCTTTCCCTGCTTAAAGCTTTATCATCTTATTCTTTTGCTGAGAGCTGGCTCTGCACATCCTACTTGTCATTCAGGAGTTCTGAATTTTCATTTTGGGCTTTTTAATTGAATGTTCAGCCTGGCTGTACATGCTGGGTTTTGTAAGCATTTTAATCAATAAATAAATGAGCCCACACCACGGTCACATCCTCCATCTGGTGTTGCCAACTGAGCAGAGTGAAAGAAAAGCCTTGCTTGAGGATTCTCTTTCTTTATCCCCCTGATTATTTAGAATATTCTGGGCAGAACCAGATTTTAGATTCAGCAAGTATAAGGCAAAAGAGGAGTCTTACAATTCAAGGTTTCCTGTGAGCTCCTGCGAGGAAACTTTGGGAAATGGAAGGAAATGTCACCCTATAATGATGCTTAGCGACTCCCCTGGGAGCGCAGTCCTCCTGTCCTGGGGCACAAGGCTAAGGCCTGGGGGTACATCATGGGAGGTCTCCCTGCTTCACAAGGCCCTGGTGGTTGGCAGACTGTCCTAAAGGTGGCCTTAAAGATGACCACTCAAGGATGTGTCAAGGACCCTGATGTGCCAAGCACTTTCTGGAATATGTGGTTACGACAGTGACCCAAATGGGAAAATATTCCTGTCTCCACGAGCTTCAAATTTTCACCTGAAATAACTAAATAAAATCACGAGAAGGCTAAAGAGTGAGAAGTCCTTTGGAGGAAGCAGCAGGCAGTCCTTGGGGAGGCAAGGTTGCAGTTTTAAATGGAGTGGTCAGAGAAGACCCGGCGAGTACGTGGCATGGAGGTCACACCCAAAGGGGAAGGGGAGCTGTGGCGGCTTTGTCTGCAAATGCCCCGGGGGAGCCTGCCCAGTGGCTTGTGGGGAAGGAAGGGCCAGCATGGCTGAAGCCGGTGACCTGGAGGGCACTGGGGAGAGACATCACCAGGGAGGCAGTGGATGGGAGCTGGTGTAGGCCTGCATGGGCCATGTCATAGGGCCTGGCTTTCTCTCTGTGTTGGGAGGTACTGGGAGGTTCTGAGCTGGGGACTGCCATGAAATACCTTCCATTTCAACAGGATCACTCTGGCTGCTGTTTGAAATAGATGCCAGGGCAAGGGCAGAAACAGGAGCCTCTGGTGGCAGCTCCATCATCCTGGGGAGACGCAGAGAGGGACCAGGCCAGGGGTGAGAGAAAGTTGGATCAGGGATATTTTGCAAGGTGAGCTGATGGGGTATGTGAATGTGAGCAAGAGACCTGGACCCACAGGAGCCAGGAAAGGCCTGGCCAGAGGGAGCACAGAATACGTGTGCTCTGAGGAGCATTTGACAGGCGCCCCTTTCAGCAGAAACTCCCTAATGACCCTGAGGCTCATCCTCCCGCAGGCCTGGCAGAGCATAACTGGCCAAAGTCAAGGTCAGGGTGGGGCTCACCACCTGGAGAAAAGTCACCTAACTCATCCCCCAACCAGCCTGGGCTCAGACTGGTTTTTTCCTGTGCTGTGGGGAACCTCCTCCAGTGATCTGCAGACCATGGGAACCAGGGCGCCATCGTCCACTCTGAGGTGCTTCTACCCCAGCAGAAACTGAACCAACCTCTAGAACCCCATGGACAAGGATGACAGACACAGACACACTTCCCTTCCCACCTCTCTAGCTAGCCACTGAGCTCTCTCTGCTCCTCAGGGACACAGCTGAGATCATGCTCCTGCTTGCTCTCCATGCCTCTCCCTCCCTTCTCTCCATCTATTTGGTGACTTCTCTACCCCTGGCTACTTCCACCAGCTGGGCCATCCACCTGCCCTTGGCTGCTGCCCCAATGCCCCGTCCACCTCTGCATCCCCCTGAGAATCAGGTCTGGGGAGGATGGACCCCCACCTCCAGTGCCGATCATTCCACAGGATACGTTCCCACACCACACCACACACCAGCCTCAGCTGCCATCAGCTCAGCCGCAAATCCGAGGCTGCCTGGGTTGGGGCACTGGCCTGGTTGAGGGTCACTAGCCTGGCAGGGGGAACACAGATCTGGGTGGGGATCACTGGCCTGGCTGTGGGCACTGACCCATGTGAGGGGTATCGGCTTGGGTGGGAGGAACTGGCCCAAGTCGGGGGCACTGTCCTGGTGAGGAGCACTGACATAGTGGGGAGAGCTGACCTAGTTGGGGGCAATGACTGGGCAGGAGGCACTAACTGGATAGGAGGCATTGTCCTGGTAGGAGGCACTGACTTGCATGAGGGCACTGACTTGGGTGGGGACACTGACTTT
>PVKP010011900.1:0-60031 GCA_004027715.1 Plecturocebus donacophilus | reverse complement strand
AAAGAAAGAAAGAAAGAAAGAAAGAAAGAAAGAAAGAAAGAAAGAAAGAAAGAAAGAGAAAGAAAGAAAGGAAGGAAGGAAGGAAGGAAGGAAGGAAGGAAGGAAGAAAGAAAGAAAGAAAGAAAGAAAGAAAGAAAGAAAGAAAGAAAGAAAGAAAAAAGAAAGAAAGGAAGGGGAGCAAATTGTCGAAGTAACTCACCTGTCACCCAGAGCAAGCCTAGTTACCAAACCATGGGGTTTTGAGCGCCCCTCTCTGTCTCTTAAGACATTGTGTCATAAGAAATAATCAATCCCTTAGACAAAGATTCTCAAGATGATGTACTTAGTCCTAAGTGGCTGTGAATCTTTTGCAGGGTATGACCCAGGCGGGCCCCTAGAAAAGTTGCTGTTGTATGATTCTGCCATGGCCTCAAGGAGCATCTGTTTATCAAGTGGAAACAGAAAACAGGTGAGCTCATCCTCCGTTACCAGCAATCTCTGTCTATGAGTCAAGGGCATGGTGTTAAAGGCAAGAAAGCAGAATCCACTAAGCTGAGTGAGGAGACAAAAGTCCAGGACCATGGTCCGCACACGTCAGCTGTGAGGCCTTGGACAAGACATTTCACCTCTCTGAGTCTCACATTTTCCGAGTAGAAATTGGGCTTAAAAAAAAAAAGGTGTCTTAGTCAGTTTGAACTGCTATACCAAATTGCCATAAACAATCAACATGTATTTATGACAGTTCTGGAGACTGGAAGTCCAAGATCAAGGTGCCCGTAGACCTGCTGTCTAATGAGGGCTCACTTCCTGGCTTGCAGGCGGCCGCCTTCCTGCTGCATCCTGACGTGGCGGAGAGATCCAGCAATCTCTCTGACCTCTTCTTAGGAGAGCACTAAACCCATTCATGAGAGCTCCACTGTCATGATCTAGTCACCACCCAGAAGTCCACCTTCCAAATACCATCACATTGGGATTAGGGTCTTAGCACATGAATACGGAAGGGACACAAACATCTTAGTCAGTTGCAGAAGATACTAGGAAAATGACATCTGCCATCAACAGGGCTAAAGTGAGACTATCCAGTCCTAAGATGATGAGCTGTAGAGGGAAATCATGAGAAAAGCAAAGCCTGCAGGAAATAGTCATTTACCAGCTTCCCCAGTCCCAGCTGAAACCAGACAGCACCTGCAGCTTAAAGTGTAAAAAAACATTTGCTGCCGGGCACAGTGGCTCATGCCTGTAATCCCAGCATTCTGGGAGGCCGAGGCGGGCAGATCAAGAGGTCAGAAGTTTGAGACCAACCTGACCAACATGGTGAAACCCCGTCTCTACTATAAATACAAAGCTTAGCTGGCTGGGGTGGTACCCATCTGTAATCCCAGCTACTTGGGGCTATGGTAGGAGACTCGTCTGAACCCGGCAGGTGGAGGTTGCAGTGAGCTGAGATTGCGCGATTGGCACTCCAGTCTAGGAGACAGAGCGAGACTCTGTCTCAAAAACAAAACAAAACAAAAAAAACACTTGCCTCCCATCCCGGCGTTCCCTGTGCACAACCTTTCCCATGCTCCGGCCCACACCAGCCCTTTCCATTAAGCCTTCTCCTCCCTGCGCCTCTGCCGTGCTGAGCCCCCAGGAAACCTTCTGCGTCTCCGCAAGCACGGACCCCAAAGTCACTGGGCTTTCCCCTCTCAAGGAGCTTGCACTCTCTGCCTTGTCTCTGATGACAGAAGCGGGGGCCTTGTGCTCAAGAGAAGATACTGGGAATCTTCATGAGGACGACGAACGCACTGCTCAGAAGCCCTGCTCAGCCCCAACACCCAGTCCACCTCGCTAAGGTGAGAAGAGCCCTGGGTCCCGGCCCCACCTGGCCTCGCAGGCTCTCCCCACACCTCTCTGGCCCTTTGTTTCTTCATTTCTAAATTAAGGGCTTGGCTTCAAGGATTTCTAAGTCCCTTTCCAGTTTACAGACTCCAGCTCTGTCCACTTGTCGCTACCAGCATGAAGTCAGGAGAACTCACTGGAATGGACTGGTAGTCTAAGAGGCTGTTGAGAATGTGGTTTGACCGGTATCGTGGGTGCGCTCAGACCCTCCCAAGCCTCCAAAGAAAGAAACGTCTTTGGGGAACTTTCCTCGAAGGATCCCTACTAAGGGTTTGCTGGACACAAGAACCAAGTCGGAAGGATCTCCCCACCGCCCACAACCCCTTTAATCAACATGGCTCCTTTATAATTGCAAGTTCAAATACGTACCTGATTAGAAGAAAAGAAAATGATTCTTTACAATAAACCTTTTTTTAAAATCTCATTGTGTGTGTGTGTGTGCACGCACGTGTGTGTTTCAGGAGAAAAGGCCTTTGCAACACACAAGGAAGATTTTCTTTTTTCAACGATTTTACTTCAAGGTTAGTTAAACAGCATTTTCTCATAAATAAGCATGAAAGCTTCGTCCCCTGGTTTGATTTCTTTCAGTTTATACGCTGAGTACAATGACTCCCAATTCTACACATGATGCCAGCTCTCTTTGAATAATAACAGCTGAAATATATAATACTAGTGCTTTAAAACATGCACACAGACATGCAGAGAATTGGGTAACCTCAACCTTGAACTATTACGGTATTTTGAAACGATTTTCAGCATTTCTTGATATCACACATCTTTGTCTAAATTAGAAGTTACTGTCAGGCTGTATCATCCTGTTGATCTTCTGGTTTGTGCATCAGAGTTCAAATTGTTTGTTATAGTTTAATATTATTTTCTATTGAGAATGTTACAGCTACGTGTCTAGCATTTCAGTCACGATAGGGATGAATTATAAGTTTCAAAAGGGAGATTCTCCCAATTTTAGAGATGGCAGCACTTTTAAAGAGCACTTAGACATATGTAGAAGAGGAAACTGAGGCCCCAAGAGACAGAGAGCTTGTTCTAAGGTCACTAGCCAAATGGTAGGAAAAGTGAGACTAGAAAATGTTGGTAGCTGGCCAGGCGCAGTGGCTCACACCTGTAATCCCAGCTCTTTGGGAGGCCAAGGTGGGCAGATCACCTGAGGTCAGGAGTTCAAGACCAGCCTGACCAACATGGTGAAACTCCGTGTCTACTAAAAATACTTAATTAGCTGGGTGTGGTGGTGAGCACCTGTAATCGCAGCTGCTTGGGAGGCTGAGGCAGGAGAATGCTTGAACCTGGGAGGTGGGAGGTTGCAGTGAGCCGAGGTCACGCCATTGCAGTCCAGCCTGGGCAACCAAGCAAGACTCTGTTTCAAAAAAAAAAATGAAAGAAAGAAAGAAAATGTTGATAGCTTATCTTTTGAAGATTGTGGGGAAGAGTTACTTCTCTTTAAAATCCCTCTCAAATCTTCGGTCAAAAATTAACCAAGGCTGGGCATGGTGGTTCCTGCCTGTAATCTCAGCACTTTGGGAGGCCGAGGTGGACGGATCATGTGAAGTTTGAAGTTTGAAACCAACCTGGCCAACATGCTGAAACCTTATCTCTACTAAAAATATAAAAATTATCCTGGCATGGTGGGCACCTGTAATCCCAGCTACTAGGAAGTCTGAGGCAGAAGAATCGCTTGAATCCGGGAAGTGGAGGTTGCAGTGAGCCGAGATTGTGTCACTGCACTCCAGCCTCGATGACAGAGCGAGACTCCGTTAAATAAATAAATAAATAAATAATCGAAAGAGGCCCCTTTGACCCTTCTTTCATGGGGCTATTTGTCCAAGTCCTTATAAAGACTTTCTTCCTTAAGCAGAGATTTGGAGATCTGTTTTCAAATTATCTTCTTTTTTTTAAATTTTTTGAGATGGAGTTTTTTTTTAATTTTTTTAATTTTTTGAGCTACAAGATGCACTTCCAGGCTGGAGTGCAATGGCACAATCTCCCCTCACTGCAACCTCCGCCTCCTGGGTCCAAGCGATTCCCCCGTCTCAGCCTCCCGAGTAGCTGGGATTACAGGCACATGCCACCACACTTGGCTAATTTTTGTATTTTTAGTAGAAACAGGGTTTCATCAAATTGGTTAGGCAGGTCTCGAACTCCTGACTTCAGGTGATCTGCCCACCTCAGCCTCCCAAAGTGCTGGGATTACAGGCATGAGCCACTGTGCCCAATCTCAAATTGTCTTTAGCTTCTGTTTTCAGATCATGAGCAGTCATGTTTTACCAAAGTCACCAGCATCTTCGCTAGTGACTCCCTGTTCTACCCTTGGGTTCACCCCACAGTGGAGCTCTTTACCAAGAGATTTCAAGCTGCGTAAGCTGCTGAAAGGTCCCAGGTACTTAAGGGAACGGAAGTCTCAGCCTTGTGGCCAGGGAAATCTGGTATACCCCACATTTCGACTCCCAAGTATCCTCTGTGCTCCTTTTTCCTCTTTCTTGCTCTTTCTTGCTTGCTTACTTGAGTGATTTGGATTTGAGGATTCTCCCTCTGGCAATGACATAAGAAATCAACTAGAGGTGGCCGGTCGCAGTGGCTCACACCTATAATCCCAGCACTTTGGGAGGCCAAGGCGGGCAGATCACGAGGTTAAGAGATCGAGACCATCCTGCCAACATGGTGAAACCCCATCGCTATTAGCAAAAAATACAGAAATTAGCTGGGCATGGTGGTGAGTGCCGGTCGTCCCAGCTACTCGGGAGGCTGAGGTGGGAGAATCTCTTGAACCCAGGAGGCGGCAGTTGCAGTGAGCCAAGATCGCACCACTGCCCTCCAGCCACTTCATCTCAAAAAAAAGAAAAAGATAGAGGCAGGCAAGCTGAGAGGCCTGGAGGTAAAAGGCTGCTAAGGGTTCCAGGCAAAAGACGGGCAGCCTGGCTGAGTGTGTCCGCGGGTGGAGCTGCGTGGAGGCTCCTTGCTGAGTTCTGCAGGAGAAGCCGATTCTGGAGAGCGCTATTAGGGAGAGACACCAACCAGCCCGCGAGCGGGATGACTCGGGAGTCAGAGCTGGGCACGTCCCTTAGACTCTCCGAACCCCACTTTCCTACGTGCAAAATGGAATCATTGCTACTTCACAGAATCCGTGAGAGGATTAAATGGCGGGACTCATGTGGAAGGCCCTTCATCCCATGCCCAGCGTGTGGGAGACACCGAATGAATGGTTTAAAACACCAGCACTGGCTGGGCATGGTGGCTCATACCTATAATCCCAGCATCTTGAGAGGCCAAGGCAGTGGATCACCTGAGGTCAGGAGTTCAAGATCAGCCTTGCCAACATGGTGAAACTCCGTCTCTACTAAAAATACAAAGATTAGCTGGGCATGTTGGCACACCTGTAATCCCAGCTACTCAGGAGGCGAGGCAGGAGAATCGCTCGAACCCAGGAGGCGGAGGTTGCAGTGAGCTGAGATAGTGCCATTGCACTCCAGCCTGGGCGACAAGAGCAAAATTCAGTCTCAATAAAAACCCAAAACCACCAGCGACACTGGCCCTACAGGCAGCCTGTTCCTCATGCGCAGCTCCTTCTCCAACGCCCATGCCGTAGCCCCCATCTGCACCTCCTACATACCTGTGCAGGCCCTGGCCTGGGTCACGGCCACCCTCAAGGGACCGCAGGCAGCCAAACAGGAACCTGGAGATACCCTGAGAATATTTTTACAGAGTGTTGGCTGGAGCCCAAGATCCCTTTCCTCAGGATACAGGCAGCGTCTAATTCCACATCCCAGATCGGAGGTGGGGTACAATCTCCTGAGGGAGAAAGCATTCTGGAGACTTGCGAGTGACTGGTCTTAGACCTGGAGGTCCTGGAGGGAGGCGCCTCTTAGAGGCTGAGGGGAAATGTCCAGGCTAGGCACAGGCACAGGGCAGAGTCTGGCCAGGAAACAGCTGCACTACAGACAAAGGGGCCTTGGCAAGGCTGGGCGCTCCCGACCTGTGCCATGATTCCCAGGGCTGGCCCTGACAGGTATGTAACAGATGCTGATTGAGTCAATGGGGAACAGAGGTGAGTTTACACAGAACTCACCTTTGCATTCGGCAGGAATTCCTATGGAAACGGTGGTGAGAGATCAGGAGGTGAGGGAAATGCTGGGCAGATGTTTTGAGTCCAGGGCCGGAGGCGCTCGGAAAGCATAGCAGACAGACAGCAAGTTCACCTCTGCGGGGGAGGAAGGCAGAGATGCAGCTTCAGGCCGGTGCCATCTGGCCCTTGGCGCCCAGGTTTTCAGACCGGCTTCTAGTAACCTGTCAATCATGGCTCAGCCCTGGGCTAAGTGCTGATGGCAAAGTTCAGAGAGGAAATATCCTAACTTCCCAAAGGTAATGCGCACAGACACACATCCACAGACACACAGACACACATATGTATACACGGAGACACACATACAGATACACACACAGACACGGAGGCACACACAGAAATACACAGACACACACATGGAGACACACATACAGAGAAACACACACAGATGCACACACACAGCCACCCTCTGCACACATATACAGACACACACACACAGACACACGGAGATACACAGACACACAAAGGCACATAAACACAGCCACATGCATAGACATACACAGACACACAGAGACACATATAGACCACACACAGACACACACAGACCCACACACTCACACGCAGACATACATGGAGACCGACATACAGAGACACACAGAGAAACACACACAGACACACATGGATATGCACACACACACACAGAGCCACACATACAGAGACACACATAGGTACACATACACACACATGGAGACACACATAGACACACATAGAAACACACAGGCATACACACAGGCACAGTCTGCACGCATATACAGACACACACAGGCACATATACACAGCACACGCATAGACATGCACAGAGACACACAGACACATGCACAGAGGAGACACATATACTCAGAGACACACACACCCTGAGACACACATACAGACACACAGACACACACAGACACTCATGCATAGAGACCAGACTCACACTCACACAGCGCCCAGGCCTTTCTGGAGAAGCGCTAGGAGGAAGGCGGGGGGAGAAGGAGAGGCTGAGAGAAAGTGAGGAGGGGAGCGACCAGAGAAAAGCAAGGAGAGGGTGAGAAGGGAGTAGGGACCACGGCCTGGGAGCTTGGGCCCAGTCTTGAAAGGGGCCACTGGGGCGATTGAGGGCAGCCCAGCACCAGACGGGACTTGGTCCGACACAGCCCTGCCCTTGCCGGGCCTGGGATTTGCTGAGGTTTTGGTCTAAGCTGTCTCTAGGGTCACCCACAAGCGCCCTTTCTTCCAGGCTGTGAGTGCTTTGGACATGAATGGCCCTGCAGTCGGGGCAGGACCGAGACCCCCAAGGACAGAGTGGGCGCTGGGGCTGGCATGTTCCGGAGGCTCTGGCAGGCATTCCAGGAAGGGAAGGTTCACTTCGGAAAGGGCCTCGTGGGGGCCTCTTCACCCCCAGTGCCTGCGCTCGCCCGGAGACTGGCAGTCCAGGGCAGCAGCCGGCAGGGACCGTCTCCCCCGGCTGCAGACAGCCTGGCTCCAGGCCCACCTCCCGGTGCCCTCGGCCTGACATCTTCTGGGCAAAGCCACGATGCCCAGGGAGCCGTGTGGATGGTGTTAGTAAACATGCTTTCTTGCGCCCAGCCTGGCAGGGCCTGTGGGCAGCGGGAGGGCAAGGCGCTGGCAGCTCCCACGGCCGGGCAGGCGGGCGGGCAGGCAGACAGGCGGGCAGGCGGCCCCACACAACCCAGCCAAGGCCCAGAACAGAGCAGCTGCTCCCGTCACCATGGAGACGGGGACTGAACAATGAGCATCCAGAAATGCAGCATGGCCGCCTGGCACCGCGGCCCACACTCCCACCAGGCCCTCACACCACACAGACACGCACATGCACACACATGCATGCACGCACACACACATGAACACACATGCATGCGCACACACATGAACACGCATGCATGCACACACACAGCCTCGACCTCCCTGCCCGAGAAGCAAGAGGGAGAAGGAAAGGCAGAAAGTGCAGAGAGGGAGAGAGTGAGGAGAGTGAGCAGAGAGGAGAGATGGACCCGGCAGAAAAGGGAAAGGGAGAGCGAGGGAGATCACAGTTTCATTGCTGCAAAGTTGAGCCAACATCTCACCCTTTGACTCTAGCTAAAAATACGTTTTACAAAACTTGCCAGCTTTTCAGAGGGTCACGTGGTGCCCTGGATTCTTGTGTAACAGGAGAGCGAAAGGGAGTTTCTAATTAGCAAAAGCATCTTGAATCAAATCACCTTCTACTTGGAGAGGGGTAGCTGAGGGCCCGACGGAGTTTTAAGTCCCAGGAAATTAGAAGATCGCTGTTTTAAATGGATCTAAATCCCGTGTAATTCCTCCTTGGCGATAATGCGAAGAGGAGGTGGACAAGTTTAGCCACAGCCTTGGAAATGGGGATCCTGAAAGAGGCTTCATCTGGCCCCTTGGGAAGGCAGAGGGCAGCTGTGTCCGGAGGACTGGGGAGACCTGGGGCCGTCGCAGGAGGGCAGCCTATGGGTATCTGGTCGTGGTGCTTGTGGATGTCTTCTGAACACTTCCTTTGTATGAGACACTGAGCAGGTCAGCCCCTGTCTTCCAGTAGCTCCCAGGACCCCAGCAGGGCAGGCAGCAGGGCCCCTAGTTTGCACTGGGTAGGTAGGCACATCCCTGTAGATACTCTCTCCTGCTCACCAATCAGCCACCAGCCGGCTCTCAGCCCTGTCTTCGTGTCTACAGTGAAATCAGGCCTCAGACTCTGAGCCTTCCAAGACCACTGTCCAACGACTGGCAATTCCCAACCTAATTGCTATCAAGTGCTCAACCTCCAGGAAGTCACTTGATTTTTCTTGGCTTTGCCTGGTTCCTGCCTGCTTCCAAGCAGGTGGGTGTCCCCAAAGGGGGCCAGACTCTTTGTTTTTCTTTGTTTTGTTTTTTGAGACGGAGTCTTGCTCTGTCGCCAGGCTGGAGTGCAGTGGTGCAGTCTTGGCTCACTGCAACATCCGCTTCCCGGGTTCAAGCAGCTCTCCTGCCTCAGCCTCCCGAGTATCTGGGACTACAGGTACATGCCACCACACCTGGCTAATTTTAGTATTTTTAGTAGAGACGCGGTTTCACCATGTTGGCCAGGATGGTCTCGATCTCTTGACCTTGTGATCCACCCGCCTTGGCCTCCCAAAGTGCTGGGATTACAGGCGTGAGCCACCGCGCCTGACCCAGACCCTTTGAGTAGAAAAAATGGACTGGCTGCTAGTTGGCCTGATGGAGTGGAAGGGTAGGAGCTGGAAGGGACACTCTGAGGTTCTGGTGTCATCCTCTACCCCCACCCCAATTTGAAAAGGACATACTTTAAAGATCATAGCCAGTGACGTTGTAGCTGGTACGGGAAATTCACAGTCTACCCTCTAAGCGGCATAGGGGAGGAAGGCGTTCATCACTTTTCTGGCAATGGAGTTTAAAAAGCAAGCCAGAGGCCAGGTGTGGTGGCTCACGCTTGTAATCCCAGCAATTTGGGAGGCCGAGGCAGGTGGATCACCTGAGGTCAGAAGTTCGAGACCAACTTGACCAACAAGGTGAATGAAACCACGTCTCTACTAAAAATACAAAAATTAGCTGGGTATGGTGGTGGGTGCCTGTAATTCCAGCTACTCGGGACGCAGAGGCAGGAGAATCGCTTGAACCCAGGAGGTGGAGATTGCAGTTAGCCCAGATCACACCATTGCACTCCAGCCTGGGGGACAAGAGCGAGACTTCATCTAAAAAAAGAAAAAAAAAAAAGGGCGAGACAGAGAGAGGAGGCAAGAGAATCAGAACACGTTGGAAAGAAGGAAGAGAAAAGGTAAGACTAAGGGGGAGGAGGTGCCTTCTCATCATAACTTTAATAAGCGGTGCCAAGTTCTAGCAGGTTCCAGCAACTGCATTCAGCTACAGCTAAGAAGTACTGCACAGCCCTTCTCCAGCTTCCTGGCCTCTAACATCGCAGGCCCCATGAAAGATGAAACACAGTATCTGATTAAAAGGAGCCAGTACTAGTATCAAGCCAAGCCCCCTCCTCAGCTCCCTCCTCCCCTTGCCTGCCCGGCAGCCCTTGCTGGAAGATTCTCGGAAGTCCAGGAAGCCATCTGCGCCAGCTCATAAGTGGCGGAGGGGGAATTAAAACCACGAAAGGAAGGATCAGAGAGACTCTCTCCCCTTCAAGAGCCACTTTAGTAGATGAGAAAAGCCAGGTGATTTTTAATCATCACAAATTGTTTGAGCTTCTGATTCCATCTTCTCTGAAGCCAGGGAGGCCTTCCTTGGTCTCTCTGACTGATGCTTTCCAGTGGTCTGGGTTCGAGGTGTGGCTTCGAGCCTACCTTTGTCCCCCTCCTCACTTCCTGGATCCTTCTACCTGTCCTCCCAGGTCCCTGGCCCAGGCCGGGCCAGAGCAGCCTGACCCTGCTTATCTAAGGAGATCTGACAAGACCCCAGCCCTCAGGGATATGGCCGCTGGCAAAACACATGGTGCATCGTAAATAGGACTTCCTTTTAGGAAATGAGCTGCTGTAATTAAATCCCCATTCATTTTTTGTAACATACACACAGAGACAAATAGATCTTTATCATTTAGAGGCACAGAAGAGAATGGCTTGTGGGGAACAGAGAGTCTCAGGTGCAGTAGACGCTTATAAAAGACTTCCTAGATCCAAGTGGAATGAAAACTCCAAATTCTTAAGCTCCATCGTTAGCCCAAGTGGGTGGGCCGCTCTACTTCCCCTCTCGAGGACCAGTGAGGGAGCCTTTTGAAGTGGAAGAATGTATTTGCCTCGAATCTGGCCCAAAGAGGCGATTGCTTCTTCCCATTGCACAGTCCTGCGACAGAGCAAAGCTGAAATTAGATGTATTTCAGTTGGTTTTCTCTGGATGGGGTTCAACCTGAATTGAACCCAACTGTGAGCTGTGTGCTGGGCTAGGCACTGTGCAGGGATACAGGGAGCGGGTGGGACCCAGGGGACTCCAAGGGACCCAAGGGACTCCTGAGGGACAAGGAGCTCACCAGCTCACAGCACCCAGTTCCACGGGAAGGGGAGCATGCTGGGGGCAGCAGGCTGTTCCATTCGGGGCTTGGGAAGCCTTCATGGGGTTAACAGGTGAGCTGATCCTGGAAAGAAGGGGAGGATTTCCTGAACAGAAACTGGAGTGAGGACATCGAGGGAGATGGAACCCGACACGGAGCATGATACTGAGGCCTGTCTGGTACTAGTCACAAGATTCGTGGGAGATATGGCTGAGGAAAAGAAGGAGCTGGACATAAGGCCCAATATTACATTTTCTCAGAAATAAAATTTTCTGGCTGGGAGCATTGGCTCATGCCTGTAATCCCAACACTTTGGGAGGCCAAGGTGGGTGGATCACCTGAGGTCAGGAGTTCGAGACCAGCCTGGCCAACATGGTGAAACCCTGTCTGTACTAAAACTATAAAACTTAGCTGGGTGTGGTGGTGCATGCTTATAATCTCAGCTACTTGGGAGGCTGAGGCAGGAGAATTGCTTGAACCCAGGAGGCAGAGGTTGCAGTGAGCTGAGATGCAACACTGCACCGCAGCCTGGGTGATAGAGCCAGACTGTCTCAAAAAAAAAAAACGAAATGAAATTTTCTTTCATACAGTCACCAGCATCTGTTGTCTGGCACACAGTAGGCAAAAACAAAACATCGCCAACACTGTTTCTCATATTGCATAGTATGCGAAAGGCAGTGAGTTAGGTGGTATGCCGGTCCGTCTCCGGTCTCGGGGTGAAGGAGATCCAGGGGTCAGCCTCCAGGCATTTGCAAACCCTCCACATTGCAAATACCATGGGGCCCTCCCCGCAGTTCCTGTGTTTGGAATCTCAAGAAAACCGAAGAGCTTCTTTGAGATGCAAATGTTGCGCTGTGCTGGGCCGGCTCACAATTCAGATCGCTATCGCCACCAAATACCAGTCCACAGGGCTGGGGCTTCCAGTGGGGCTTCGGAATGGTTGACCCCAAGATGGTGAAATCCCAGATACCAACGCTTCATACAAGGCAGAAAGTGTTAAAGGCCATTTGAAAATGACCTTTGAAAGTGCCAGCGGATAAAGGCATCCCATCCCGTGGTGATCAGGGCGAGCCACATGCATAGGGGTCGAGACCTGTGGTTTGCCTGCATTTGAATCCTGGCTCCAAAGTCTACTAGTTGTGTGACTTTTAGTGAAAGACTTAACCTCTCTGTGCTCTGGTTTCTTCTTCTGTAAAATAAGGATAAAAATGGGACAATACGCCCCTCCTTGGGTCATTGTGATGAATGCTCACGAACGAATATCCATAAAGCACAAAAGACAGTGTGGGGCACGTCATAACTGCTTGAGGTATGATTTGTTGCTGTATCTGTTATTGAATGAATGGTGTAAGTGTCTGTAAGGTGAGGATACCAGCAAACCATTTTAGGTGGAGAAAATTCTGTCTCAGTGTGATGGCTTATGCTAGTAATTCCAGCACTTCTGGAGGCCAAGGTGAGAGGATCACTTGAGCCCAGGAATTCCAGACCAGCCTGGTCAACATGCCGAAACCCCATCTCCACTAATAAAATACAAAAATTATTCTGGTGTGGTGGTGCACACCTGTGGTCCCAGCTACTCGGGAGGCTGAAGTGGGAGGATGGCTTGAGCCCAGGAGGCAGAGGTTGCAGAGAGCCGTGATCCCGCAGTGCACTCCAGCCTTGCCAACGGAGCAAGACCTTGCCTCTAAAATAGTAGAAGGAAAAGGAAGAAGGAAGAAGAGTCTGGCTGGGTGTGGTGGCTCATGACCAAAATTCGAGCACTCTAAGAGGCTGAAGTGGGAGGACTGCTGGAGCGCAGGAGTTTGAGACCAGCCTGGGCAGCATAATGAGACCCAGAAAGAGAAAGAAAGAAAGAGAGAGAGAGGGAGGGAAGGAAGGAGACCGAAGGAAAGGAAGGAAGGGAGGAAGAGAGGGAGGGAAGGAAGGAGAGAGGGAGACAGGGAAAGAGAGAGAAAGAAAGAGGAAGGAAGGAGAAAGAAAGGAGACAGAGGAAAGAAAGAGAAAAAAGAAAGGAAGGAGACAGAGAAGGAAAGAAAGAAGAAAAAAGAGGAAGGAAGGAAGGAGACAAAGAAAGAAAAGAGACATAAAGAAGAGAGAGAAAAAGAAAGGGAGAGAAAGAAAGAGAGAAGGAAAGAAAGATGTGTGAATCTTTGGAAATAAAATGAGCATTTTGTTGTAGTCCGTATTGGACTAGTCAGTATTGAACATCACTGAGAAGGTGGCGTTCATGTCTGGGCCTGACAGGGACATCACAGGGACGCCATGCGTCAGACACACAGCTGGACTAGGTGAACCTTTGAGGACCCTTCTGGTCCTGAAATGCTATGACATGCATTCCTTTACACAGGGAGGGAAGCTTTCCCCAGGTTTCCCAGGCTGTAAAAAGGGAAAGAGTGCACAGCGGCTTCCACGTTCTCTCCCACATCCGGCCAGGGCACCCTCCCAGCACGGAGGCAACTGACTTCCCCACAGTTAACCTGCTGCTGTGGGGTGCTAGTCACCCCCAAGACCTTGCACTGTGTCCTCAAGAGCAAGGGAGGGAGAACACCGTGGTTATGGAGCTTGAGTTTCTCTCTCTGTCTCCTTATCCGCCAAGTCTTCCTCATCTCTTTCCCTCAAAATACCGCTTTTGGCTCACACCTGCAATCCCAGCACTTTGGGAGGCTGAGGCGGGTGGATCACTTGAGGTCGGGAGTTCGAGACCAGCCTGGCCAACATGGTGAAACCCTATCTCTAGCAAAAATACAAAAATTAGTCAGGTGTGGTGGTGGGTGCCTATAATCCCAGCTACTTGGGAGGCTAAGACAGGAGAATGGTTTGAACCCAGGAGGCAGAGGTTGCAGTGAGCCGAGTGCGCGACTGCAGTCCAGCCTGGGTGACAGAGTGAAAAAAAAAAACACCATTTTTTATGTCCCCTCATTTAAAGTGGGAAACTGAGGCCTGGTGTCTTGCCTGCCATCACACACCATCTGGGCTCAAAATAAATCCCAGGCCCCCTTCCTCCCTGACCTGGGTCAATTCCATATGCTGCTCCCCAGTTTGCAAACGGCTTTCAAGTAGATGATTCTGATTTGCCTCCCATGAAATACCAGTGGGCCCATTTTACAAAAGATAAACTGAGGCACGGAGAGGTTAAGTAGCCAATCAAGAGATGCAGCCAGTACCCAGTGAAACGGGGATTCCATACCCTTCTCACTGCACCAAGTCCAGCAGCACACTCGCCTGCTTACCCCGTTCTCCCAGGTCACCTTTGACCACAGTCATGTTATGACCTTTTGCCAGACAGCTCAGTTCCAGTCTCCATCTGGCCTTGGACAATCTATCTCTGCACCATTTCATCTCTAAGAGACTGCTCCGACTAGAAACTGAATTCTTCCTTCTGGGAGCACCTCTTTGCGCTTTCCACCATCTTCCCCTTTTCCATTGAGAAACAGCGGTTTTCACACGGATAATTATACTTTGCATCTGCTTAGCACTTCTGACTTTTTGCAGCACTTTCCCATCTATTACCTTGTTTTATCTTAACAAGCCCATGAGACTGACAACGTTCTCCTTACTGCAGAGGAGAAAAGGAGACAGAGAAAACAGGGCCTGGCTCCAGGTCACCCAGCAAAGCGATGGCAGACCAAGGAGGGAACTCAGCAGAATTTCCAGGTCTACACTCTTCCATTTAAGTACATTAATTCTTTGCCATGGATTGAGCTTCTTTTTTAAAAACAATTGTTTTTTAATGCTTTTATGGGCAGCTTCTGAACCAGTGTAGGTTCAGAGAGACTCCCTGAGCTGCTTCTTAACAGATGTCATGAATCATTTAAAGAAGGAGACTATCAAAGGCCAGGCATGTTGGCTCACACTTGCAATCCCAGCACTTTGGGAGGCCGAGGCGGGCAGATCACTTGAGGTCAAGAGTTTGAGACCAGCCTGGCCAGCATGATGAAACCCTGTCTCTACTAAAAATACAAAATTAGCTGGATGTGGTGGCACACGCCTGTAATCCCAGCTACTTGGGAGGCTGAGGCAGGAGAATTGCTTGAACCCAAGATGCGAAGGTTGCAGCGAGCCGAGATTACGTCATTGCACTACAGCCTGGGCAACAAGAGCGAAACTCCGTCTCAGAAAAGAAACAAAAAGAAGGCCGGGCGTGGTGGCTCATGCCTGTAATCCAAGCACTTTGGAGGCCAAGGAGGGTGGATCACCTGAGGTCGGGAGTTCAAGACCAGCCTGACCAAAATGGTGAAACCCGTCTTTGAATAAAGAAAAAAAAAAAAAACAAAAAGAAGAAGGAGAGTATCATTCTGAGTGTGAGAAATGTCAAAGATGGCCAATTGTTACAGGGGAAAAAAAACGCTATCCTGGAGTCGGGAGTGGCCATTCTCATCTGGGCTTTGCTCCTCATCCCTGTGTGACCCTAACAAGTCACTTTTTTCCCAGCTTCACTTTCCTGACCTTCAAAACGACAGGACGGAACCACACCTCCTCTGCCCCTTCCAGCTCCCAGAGACTACGTTGCTATTTTCAAATTTGACTGGTAGAACATGGGCTGTTTTTCTTTACTTTCCAGTTTGGAGATGCACAAAAAAAGAGCCAAGAGTCACAGAGGAAAAAGCGCTTGGGACAAGTCACTCTTCACCTCATCTAGTTTTAGGTAAAACCGTCTCCTGTGGAATGCCAGGTAAATGATTAAAACGTGAGTAGGCATTGTTCTGGCTTGTTTCACGATACAGGCATTTAATCCCAACATCGCTGTGTGAAACGTACTCCTGTTTGCGTGGGAGAGGCCCATAGGTTTTTAATTCTTCTGCGGGAAACAAAGGCCCTCATTCACTAAACAGTAACTCAAGAGGGTCGTTTCTGCTCTTACCAGTCAAAAAATGCTGTCTGGCCACGAGATCTCATCATCGAACTCAAGAGGTAAAAGAAAGCTCCTTTCACACTGGGTCCCTTTGATAGTGGTCAAGCCCGTGTTTGCATTTTCTTCTTTGTGAATAAGGTCTTAGGTTTATTTTATAGGGAAATACACCAAGCCAGAGGTTCTAATGACGAGATAATGACCAGAAGAGGACTCTATTTGTTGCCAAAGTGTTTGTGTCACGAAAAACAAAGCAACTTTGCCATTTGTTTTTGGAAGAAAGGCTTTGGCAGCTCCCTTCAATGGTTAGCTGAGAAGTGACTTCACACATCCATAGGACAAATTTCTACCTAATTTAGAAAAGTTCCCAGAGAGCACGCCTTTCATTCCCAGAGGAGCTCACAGAGGACCGCTAATTGATGACCCAAGAGTTAAATATGTCTTCTTCCAGTAGCTTCTGAAATACATCAGATGGAATGACACTCCCGAATAGGACTATAGCAGGAAACGTCTGTCTGTCTGTGGCGGTCTTCCTGTCTCATGCATTCATACACAGATGCCTATTTGATGAGCACTGATTAGTCTGCAAAGCACTGGAGGGTGGGACAGGAGGAGCACACCCAGGAAACCGGAATCCTCTTCCCTGCCCTCCACCGGCTTGCAATTTTGTCAGGAAATCAGCTGACTACATAGTAGTAGTAGCCTGAAATACAATCAAGAATACAATAAGGCCTTAAAAGGCGTTTAAACAAATAATTACAAGAATTCCGAGCAGAGAGTCATCACAGCTAACTGGAGCTTAGAGGAACAAACATCAGTGAGCCAGAATAATCTGGACAGCTTTGTCCTCTAGAACCTTCCACAATGAAGGAAAAGATATCAATCTGCTCTGAACAACACAGTGGCCACAAGTCAGGTGTGGCTGTTGAGCATTTGAAATGTGGCTACTGTAAATTAAGAACTAAATTGTATCTTTTATTTCATTTTTAAAATTTTATTGTGGTAAAATACACGTTACATAAAATTTACCATTTTAATTATTTTTAAGTGTACAATTCACTGGCATTAAGTATACTCACAAAGTTGTGCAACATCACCGCTACCCATTTCTAGAATGTTTTCAACATCCCAAATTGAGACTTTGTACCCATTTATAGGGGTGTCCAAGCTTTTGGCTTCCCTGAGAACATTGGGAGAATTATCTTGGGCCACACATAAAATACACTAACAGGAAAGAGAGCTGATGAGCTTTTTTTTTTTTGAGACGGAGTCTTGCTCTGTCGCCCAGGCTGGAGTGCAGTGGTGTGGTCTCAGCTCACTGCAACCTCTGCCTCCCAGGTTCAGGCGATTCTCCTGCCTCAGCCTCCCGAGTAGCTCGGACTACAGGCATGTGCCATCACACCTGGTTAATTTTTGTATTTTTTAGTAGAGATGGGATTTCACCATGTTAGTCAGGCTGGTCTTGAACTCCACACCTCAGGTGATCCACCAGCCTTGGCCTCCCAAAGTGCTGAGATTACAGGTGTGAGCCACTGCACCTGGCCTGGCTGATGAGCTTTTTTTAAAAAAAAAAAATCTCATGATGTTCACAAATTTGTGTTGGGACGCACTCAGAGCAGTCCTGGGCTCGAGTTGGACAAGCTGGCCATTAAACAACTTCCCATTCCTCCCACCCCCAGACCCTGGAAACCACTGTCTACTATCTCTCTCTCTCTCTTTGTATATACGAATTTGATTCTAGGTAGCTCATGTAAGGGAAGTCATACAATATTTGTCCTTTCGTGTCTGACTTATTTTATTTATTATGCTGTTTTCAAGTTTCATCTGCTTGTAGTATCAGAATGTCCTTCCTTTCTGAGGCTGAATAATAATTTATTGATGTATTTACCACATTTTATTTATCCATTCATTGACTGATATTTTATTTAACTTAAATTTGAATAGCCAAATCTGGCTACTGGCTGCTATATTGAACACTGCAGATGCGTAGGATTTGGGCACTGCTGTGTGTTAGGAGTATGTGTGAATGAGAGGGGTGCATGTGTGAGTGTGTGTGCTACGTTGAAGAGGTGGTGTGGAAATCAGGAGAATTCAAAGGGAAGAAATCCCATTGAGCACAGGTGCAGAGAGGAGGGACCTTTTGGAAAAGAGTAAGGAACATGGTGACTGAGGCATAAGATATGTCAAGAAAGGTAGAAAATATGGCTAGAAAGAGAGGCTTTCCCAGAGCATAAATGGTCTTGAATAGAACGTTTGAATTATTTCAAAATGAACTTACCTCTGGTTGTAAAATGGCAATACTATGTACTTCTTTAAATCCTTCATGGCATCATTCCTGCTATCATTTTATGAAGAATAAATACCAAATTTAGACAAATACCTGTAGGACTCCATTTGAGAAAAAAATCATGTGCATAAAAGTTCCAGTCTAGAAAGCAGATGAATTAGACAGATATTGTTAAACTTGCAGGGGAAAAAATACTCACTTCATGGAAGGAGGTAACAGAGATTTCCTTTCTGTAATGTGCTCCCTTAGGGCACTAAAAATAATTTGATTTGTTTTAAAAATGCATTTGCAACTCTTCCAGGCCCATCTTGACAGCAGCAAACAAGCCTTCCCGTAGAACTGCTGCTCCACGTGGGGCTGAAACACGACGTAATGGCTGCAGTTTTCCTCCAGCTTGGTTGAAACAGCGAAGAACAGTGGAAAGCTCAGGCTTTCAAGTCAAGACATCTTCCTCAGGAAAGTGACTGAACTTCTTTGAACTCTGATTTTCCTATCTGTCGAATGGAGAAATTCAGAGCAGTCTCGCAGGCCTTTACATCAGTCGCCTCACCCAACGTCTGGAAGGGTTACAAGAACACCAAAAAGCAGTGGGAGAGGGGCGTCTCGGCGGTTCTGTCATTTTCAAAACAACCAAAGAGATCAAAACGACGAAATGCTGCCGGGATGCAGGACGTCTCATGAGATAGGACAATGGAGGAAAGAGGTCACAGGCCTCCGGGCAGAAGGACCCAAGTCTCCGATCTGCCCACCAGGCGGGACCAACATAGCAGGAAGATTCGAGATGCAGATCAAGAGAGAGCGAAGTCTTACTGTCGCCTTTTGACAAATGTGGAAACTGAGTCTCGGAGGGTTTTCTTAGTTTCCCCTAACGTGACAGTCAGTGGCTAGAACAGCAACTGAAACTCAGGTGGATCCTTTGCGAATGGAGCAGAATGAATGTCCCTTCCACTAGTTTCATTAAGCTTGCCATGCCCAGCTTAACTCTGCCACTATGTGCAGCAGCAAACACTCAGTAACTGGCTAATGGCAGGTTCGTGGGAAGCTCCAGGGCCCTGAGGAGACACAAATGCAGCAGGCTAAGCAACAAAGGGCCACTCCAAACTGTCAAAGTTTTGGCTGTAGGCTGGGTATGGTAGCTCACATCTGTAATCCCAGCACTTTAGGAGGCCGAGGCGGGTGGATTACCTGAGGTTGGGAGTTCAAGACCAGCCTGACCAACATGGAGAAACCCATCAATACTAAGAGTACAAAATTAGCTGGGCCTGGTGGCACATGCGTGTAATTCCAGCTACTTTGGAGGCTGAGGCAGGAGAATTGCTTGAACCCAGGAGCCAGAGATTGCAGTGAGCTGAGATCACGCCATTGCACTCCAGCCTGGGCAACAAGAGCAAAACTCCATCTCAAAAAAAAAAAAAAGTTCTGGCTCTATTTCTAAAGGACATCAGAGACTGCGACATCTTGATATACCGAAGATGTAAAAACTGATGCTCAGGGCTGAGTGTGGTGGCTCACACCTGTAATCCCAGCACTTTGGGAGGCCGAGTGGGTGGGTGACCTAAGATCAGGAGTTCGTGATCAACCTGGCCAAAATGGTGAAACCCTGTCTCTACTAAAAACATAAAAATCAGCCAGGCATGGTGGTGGGCACCTATAATCCCAGCTACTGGGAAGCCGAGTCAAGAGAAGCGCTTAAACCTGGGAGGCGGAGTTCACGGTGAGCTAAGACCGCACACCAGCCTGGGTAACAAATGGAGACCCTGTCTCAAAAAACAAAAACAAACAAACAAAGAAAACTGACGCTCAGAGACAGACAGGGACCAGCCTAGGTTATGCAGCAAATCACTGGCAAAACAGAGACCAGGACTGGTCTCATCATTTTCAGCCCCATACTCTTTCCTCCGCTACACCACCGAGGAAATGCAGAGGTGAGGTTTTCTCTGTTTAGTGTAGGTCAGAGCCACTCCTTGTGTCTCTCTGTAAGCAAGTCTTTCAATGGGCATGATCGCTTTCAGCAGAAGCATCTCACAATTCCTCCAGCAACGCTTACCTTCACTCCTGTTTCCAGAACCCACTGGACTCCATGTGGGTAAAACCACAAGGTGAGCCCTGATTGGGGACTATGATGGCAGAAGCCAAACATTCACTGAAAAGCAATATATGTGTGAAATTAACCCCCAGAAATGATGGAGAAATACAGAGATAAAGGTGTTTCAAAGAATTACAATGTTTTGCTAACAATATCAGTAGATCACAGTTGTGTGTGTGTGTGTGTGTGTTGGTTGTCATAATTGCATTTGCATATTATTTTACAAATGTGAAAGCATTATTATATCCACCCTACCATTTGTTCCATAGAATGCATTGATATCCGCAGAACGTTCTAATATTCCTTTCTTCAAAAACCTGAGCCCCAAATTAGTCCCATTTTCCATCCTTCTCTACCTTTATATAACCTACAGTTTCCACACAAACAAGGGTTGGTTAAATATCTCTGAACCTTTGTTTGTACCGTTCCTGCTTTCTGGAATGTCTCTGCTTTTTTGTGTTTGTTTTTGTTTCTGAGACAGAGTCTTGGTGTGTCACCCAGGCTGCAGTGCAGTAGCCAGATCTCCCGGGCTCAAAGGATCCTCTCACTTTAGCCTCCCGAGTAGCTGGGACTACAGGCACACACCCCCATACTCAGTTCATTTTCTGTTTTTTGTAAATGGGGTCTTGCCACGTTGCCCAGGCTGGCCTTTAACTCCTGATTCAAGCAATCCTCCCACCTTGGCCTCCCGAGGTCCTAGGATTATAGGCATGAACCACCACACCCAGCCTAGAATGCCTTTGTTTGATATTGTTTTTCTAATCCTGACTATCTTCTTATCTGTAAACACTAAGCTTAGTGCTGCTTCCTCCAGAGAGCTCTCCCTCACACTTGCTGCCTGTGAAGTCGAACTTCCAGACCCTCAGGGTAGGGTTCATGCTGGACTCATCTCTGCATACCCCATGCCAGTGCAGTGGCTGGCATGGACAGGTATGCTCTAGGATGAGGGCTGAGAAAGAAAGCAAGTCCCAGAGAGGTTTGGTGGCCTGCTTGGCCATGGAAGCTGAATTTCTTTTTTTAGAGGGAATTTCACCCTTGTTGCCTAGGCTGGAGTGCAATGGTGGGGTCTCAGCTCACTGCAACCTCCGCCTCCAGGCTTAAGTGATTCTTCTGCCTCAGGATCCCAAGTAGCAGCTGGGATTACAGGCATGTGCCACCACACCCAGCTAATTTTGTATTTTTAGTAGAGATGACGTTTCTTCATTTCTCCATGTTGGTCAGGCTGGTCTCAAACTCCCGACCTCAGGTGATTCACCAGCCTTGGCCTTCCAACGTGCCGGGATTACAGGTGTGAGCCATGGCACCCGGCCAAGATCTGTGTACCTTGACTCCTAGCCCAATGCAGGGCATGAACAGCTTCTGCCAAAAGCACAGAGTGGGTCACCATCCAGAATCAGGGTCCTGCCTGGTGGGCCGCTGGAGGTCTCTGCATGGGGAATTCCTTCTTCCCTCCTGACCCTAGTGGGTCCCAAGCCCTCCCTGCCAGCCCCCTCTGCAGTGGGGCCCACAGCACACAAGGGTGGTATTTCCTCTCCTCTCTCCTTAGCAGAGGGGCCGCATTCAAGGATTCTGGAAGCCTATAAGTGAGCATGTCTTTTCTGCTGTATCAGTTTCTAATTGGGCAGGGGAAGGGTCACAGAGGATGTCTGGCTTACGCTTTCATCCCTGGCTTGGATTTTATTTCATTTCCTTCCTCAACCCCAATGGCTCCTCCAGTGCCCCATCATAAAGTTGCTGGGCTTTTAGAACTATTTATTTATTTTTGATGTCTTTCTATTATTTCTACTATACTTTACGTTCTGGGGTACACGTGCAGATCTTGCATAGGATTTTTACATAGCTATACACGTGCCATGGTGGTTTGCTGCATCCATCCCCGCCTCCCCGCCTGCTGTCTACATTAGGTATTTCTCCTAATGTGATCCCTCCCCAATCGCCCCATCCCCTGCTATCCCTCCCCTAGCCCCCCATCCCCAACAGACCCAGTGTGTGATGTTCCCCTCCCTGTGTCCACGTGTTCTCATTGTTCAACACCCACTTATGAGTGAGAACATGCGGTGGTTGGTTTTCTGTTCTTGTGTCAGTTTGCTGAGAATGATGGTTTCCAGCTTCATCCACGTCCCTAAAAAGGACATGAACTCATCCGTTTTTATGGCTACATAGTATTCCATGTGTATATGTGCCACATTTTCTTTATCCAGTCTCTCATTGATGGGCATTTGGGTTGGTTCCAAGTCTTTGCCATTGTGAACAGTGCAGCAATAAACATATGTGTGCACATGTGTCTTTATCATAGAATGATTCATAATCATTTGGGTATATATCTAGTAATGGGATTGTTGAGTCATATGGTATTACCACTTCTAGATCCTTGAGGAATCACCACACTGTCTTCCAGAATGGTTGAACTAATTTACACTCCCACCAACAGTGTAAAAGCATTTCTATTTCTCACATCCTCTCCAGCATCTGTTGTCTCCAGATGTTTTAATGATTGCCATTCTACCTGGCGTGAGATAGTATCTCAATGTGGTTTTGATTTGCAGTTCTGTAATGACCAGTGATGATGAGCTTTTTTTCATGTTTGTTGGCCGAATATATGCCTCATTTTGAGAAGTGTCTGTTCAATATACTTCACCCACTTTTTGATGAGTTTGTTTATAATCTCATTTTAAGTTGATGTGAACCCTTAAAGGTCTCCAATTCCCCGATCGTGTTTATTTAGGCACAGGTAATATCATAATCCACATAATCTTATAATGATGCATTACAAGACAAAGTAATTGTCTTGTAAAAACGGGTCTGGTGAATTGTAATTGGTTCCTGGGTTACTTAAAGGGAAAATCGTTTGGGTTGAGTCATGATGTTGTGATATTTTTCAAACCACTGACAATACATGTTCAACACCCATTCGAAGCCTCTGGAGGACCTGAAGATGGCTAAGGTAGCATCCCCGAGCCTCTGGGATCCCCGTGTGAAGAGGGAGATAGAGAGGACAAGTACAGTTACAGTGACTCAGATGAGTTGTTAAAAGGACACTAACAAGAGAAACACTCATTTGGACCAAAGGAAGCAGTGCTTGAGCGAAACCTTGATGTGAGATCCAACTTGGCCAGATGAAGATGAAAGAAAAGAGAGAAAGAGCATCGGGACAGCACGTGTGGGAAGACTGGACCGGACCTGGGAATAGCACTGGGAAAGACGACAAGAAATTGAAGGGAAAGACAAGAAGAAAGGAGAGACCAAGAGTTTCCAGGTTAGTGAGAGCTGAGCGACGTCCTTTCTCTGTCCACTCTAGCCAGACCTCGTTTTATTGCCCTTTATTGAACTTCACAGATACTGCATGCTTCACAGATTGAAGGCTGGCGGCAGCCCTGCAAGGAACAAGCTGTGGGCCCATTTTTACAACAGCAAGTGCTCGCTTCGTGTCTGTGTCATATTTTGGTAATATTTTGAATATTACCAAAAAACAATCTAGCACTATTTCAAACTTTCCCATTATTATTATAACTGTTATGGTGACCTGTGAGCAGGGATTTTTTTTTTTTTTAGACAGAGTCTCACTCTGTTGTCCAGGCTGAAGTGCAATGACAGGATCTCAGCTCACTGCAACCTCCACCTCCCAAGTTCAAGCGATTCTCGTGCCTCAGCCTCCCGAGTAGCTGGGATTATAGGCGACCACCACCACACTCAGCTAATTTTTGTAGTTGTAGCAGAGACAAGGTTTCACCACATTGGCCAAGCTGGTCTCGAACTCCTGACCTCAGGTGATCCGCCTGCCTCCGCCTCTCAAAGTGCTGGGGTTACAGGCGTGAACCACCTTGCCCAGCCAGGGATCTGATGTTACTGTTGTGATTATTTTGGGGTGCCACAAGCCATGCCCACATGAGGTGGCAAACTTAATGGATAAGTATGTTCCGACCACTCCGCTGACTAGCCATTCTCTGTCTCTCCCTCTCTTCAGGCCTCCCTATGCCCTGAGACACAACAGTATCAAAATGCGACAAACTAAGAACCCACAGTGACCCACGCATTCAAGTGAAAGGAAGAGTCTCATATCTTTCCATTTAAATCAAAAGGCAGAAATGATTAAGTTTAGTGAAGTAAGTATGTTGAAAGCCAAGAGAGGCCAAAAGGTAGACCCTTTGCACCAAATAGTTAAACTAGATGAGAATGCAAAGGAAATGTTTTTGAAGGAAATTAAAAGATCTACTCCAGTGAACACATGAATGCTAAGAAAGTGAAACAGCCTTATTGCTGATACGGAGCAAGTTTTAGTGGTTTGGATGGAAGATTAAACCAGCCACAACATTCCCATAAATCAAAGCCTAATCCAGACCAAGGCCCTAACTCTCTTCAGTTCTGTGAAGGTTGGGAGGAGTAAAACAACTGCAAACAAAACTTGGAAGCCAGCAGAGATTAAGGAAAGGAGCCGTCTCCATAACACAAAAGTGCGAGGTGGCCGGGCGTAGTGGCTCACGCCTGTAATTCCAGCACTTTGGGAGGCAGAGGCGAGTGGATCACGAGGTCAGGAGCTCCAGACCAGCCTGGCCGACATGGTGAAACCCCTCCTCTATTAAAAAGACAAAAATTAGGCTGGGCGCGGTGGGTCACGCCTATAACCCCAGCACTTTGGGAGGCCGAGGCGGGTGGATCACCTGAGGTCAGGAGTTAGAGACAAGCCTGGCCAACATGGTGAAACCCCGTCTCTATAAAAAAATAAAATAAAATAAAAAGTACAAAAATTAGCTGAGCATGGTGGTGTGCACCTGTAGTCCCAGCTACTTGGGAGGCTGAGGCAGGAGAATTGCTTGAACCTGGGAGGCGGAGGTTGCAGTGAGCCGAGATCATGCCACTGCACTCCAGTCTGGGAGACAGAATAAGACTCCATCTTAGGGCAAAAAAAAAAAAAAAAAAAAAAAAAAGATGAAGCAGCAAGTGCTGATGGAGAAGCTGCAACAAGTCCTCACGGGAGATCTAGCTAAGATCATTGATGCTGGGGCTACGCTAAACGCCATATTTTCCACGTAGGCGAAAGAGCCTTCTATGGGCAAAAGATGGTCATGGGCATTTTCACCGTCCACCTAAAGAGAAATTGATATGCCATGCTGAGTCCACAAACGCCACCTAAAACTTTCATTACACCTTACAGATGGAGAAAAAGAAACACGGAGAAGTGATGATAGCTGTGATCCCAAAGCCAGAAAGGCAGGTGAGGTGAGGACTCAGTTGCAGGCTCCAGAGCCTGTGACCCCCCCCTGCCAGACTATGCATTGACTCTACCTAGAGAAGCTTTCTTTGGTCGTCCCCACCCAGACCAGAGTTCATGAGGATCAGTCACAGCTGAAAGGTCAGTAGGTAAAAGGAAGGCAGGAAGGTGAGGGTGCAGATTCCTTGAGAAAGCCCCAGCAACAGGGGTGAAACCTCCCTGGGCATGGCCTGGGGCTCACTGTGAACCTGAGCCGGCCACTGGCTCTCAAAAGTCGCATGCCCTCCTGCACCTGGGCATCCTCAACTGTGGCATGCGGAGTAAATCCCATCCTGCTGGCGACAAAGTGGCACATGAAGGATCAGGAGCCATTTGATGTCAGAAAGACTTTTGCAAAGGGGGAAGCCCCGTACAAATGCGAGGAGTTGTTCAAACAGGGAGAAAAAAATTTAAAATCTCGGCGAGATCCTCCTCCCTTTGTTCCCCCCACCGCCCCCCCGGGGTTATGACTACTTCAATCAAACACGTTTCTGGGTAAAACGTGAATGTTTTAGATTCTGTAATGATGAATTTGCGACCTCATTTAACAACTCTTGACAAAGACCATGCCCGACACAGACTCACCGGGTTTCTTTGTGGGCGGAATTGAGAGACACATTGCGCGTTGTTCTGGTTTCAGGCTTCAGCTGCCGTTTCGCTCCGCTCCCCACCCCAGGCACTCTGTTCCCACCATCCTCCAAGTTCACCAGCAGTCAGGTAGAGTCCTCTTGTTAAACAGAACACGCTCTATTTCAAGGTATGCATACTGCTTAATTTCACATGGTGTGAGTCATGATTCACAGCTCCAAAAAAGAATCAAAAGAATTCATTAAACAGTAGAAAATGTCACATACAGCCTCTGTGACGTTGCTTTTTCCTCTATTGTCCGGGGACCCAGGTATGGAAAGGCGAGACAGGTGCCTGCACACAGGTCCATCAGCCATACTTCCTAGGCCCGAGCATTGGGAAGGCCAGGGTATAGGGCAAGTTGGGGCAGTCGATAAACAGGGAAGATGTTAGAGGGAAGTACTCCCTACTCTATCTAATCCAGGACTTTTCGAAGTTCTCAATAAATTTCTGTTGAAAGGAAAGTCTAGCTAACTCTCTAGTCCAAAAGGCATTTAAACAGAGAGACTGAGAGCCAGAGAATGCATACCGGCTGATAATGGCTGTTGCTGAAGAAATACAGCTGATGGCCAGGGCCAGGTCTCCAGTTTGACGGATTTATGCAAAAGAAGAAACCAGGCCAGGTGCAGTGGCTCACACCTGTAATCCCTGTACTTTGGGAGGCCGAGGAGGGTGGATCACCTGAGGTCAGGAATTCAAGACCAGCTTGGCCAACATCTCTGTTCTATCTCTATTAAAAATACAAAAATTAGCCAGGCACGGTGGTGGGCGCCTATTGTCCCAGCTACTCGGGAGGTTGAGGCGGGAGAATCACTTGAAAGCAGGAGGGAGAGGTTGCATTGAGTTGAGATGGTGCCATTGCACTCCAGCTTAAGCTACAAAGACAGATTCTGTCTCCAAAAAATAAAAGAAGAAAGCAGACGGAACACAGGTGTAGGTGTCTCTTTTCCTGAGGCTGTGGGTAGATGGAGAGAGTTGGGGGAAAAGGGAGAGAGGAAGAGTTAGAGCTGGCAGATTGAGTCTTCCTGTAGATTTAGTCCCACACGTGGTGTTCTTGGAATCTATGAAACGTCTTTTCCACCTTTGCCCTGTCCCTCTTGAGTCACTGGCCTTCCTTTGTTGGATGTCACCCCCATCCAAAGGCTGAGATAGTGGCCCCTTTAATGAGAGCCCCATCACCTGTGTCTCATCCACCCACAGCCCTGAACATGCTGTTACAACATCGATTCTGACGTGTCTGTCTCTCCCAGCTAGACTAAGCTCCCTAAAGGCAAAGACTGATCTTTGCGTCTCTGCAGCCCTAGAACTGAGCACAGGGGCTGGCACAGAGCAGATGGCAAATAAAAATCAGCTGACCTGAGCCTGCCTGTTATGGAATTCATTTGCATCCCCCTCACCCCAAAATATACTGAAGTCCTAACCTCTGGTACCCCAGAATGTGACTTTATTTGGAACTAGGGACATTGCAGATGTAATTAGTTAAAATGAGGTCAAATTGGAGTAGGGTGGACCTCGATTCCATATAACTGTTGTCCTTATAATAAAAGGGAATTTTGGACCAAGAGAGGGAAGAGGGCCATGTGAAGACACAGAGATTTAGGGAGATTCGCATGAAACGAAGCCATGAAGCACGAAGGATCACCGTCTGTCAGCAGAAGCCATGGGAGAGGCCCAGGACCGTTCCTGGGATGGTCCTCAGAAGGAACCAGCCCGGCTGACAGCTTGAACAGATTTGAAGCCTTCAGAACTGTGAGAACTAAATTTCCGCTACCGTACTTGTTACGGTGGCCCAAGGGAGCAAATGCAACCCTCCACCCTCAAGCCCTCCACCCCTTCCTGCTACCAGGGGCCTGTCCCCTATTGTGTTTTATTGCATAAGCTGGCTTGTCAAAGAGGTGCAGGATTTAGTGTTGTTTAATGGAGATGATAATGTTTTCTAACCCATAATATTTCCGTGGATGAAATATTGTAGGATGGCCGGGCGCGGTGGCTCCCTCCTGTAATCCGAGCACTTTGGGAGGCTGAGGCGGGTGGATCACCTGAGGTCGGGAGTTCGAGACCAGCCTGGCCAACATGGAGAAACCCCATTTCTACTAAAAATACAAAATTAGCCAGGCGTTGTGGCTCGTACCTGTAATCCCAGCTACTCAGGAGGCTGAGGCAGGAGAATTGCTTGAACCCGGTAGGTGGAGATGGTGCCGTTGCACTCCAGCCTGGACAACAAGAACGAAACTCCATTTCAAAAAAAATATTGTAGGATGCTATCAGAATTTGGATCCCACAGAAGCCATTTTCAGTAGCTAAAAGACCTGAAGAAATGCTCAGTGTCTAACGACAGCCAGTGGCCGTGTCTGAGAGGCTGGGGATGAAGAGCAGATTCTCCCTCTTCACCTCCCAAGGGGATTTCCCAGTCTCCCGTCGTGGGCTGGTGCCAGGGCGGGGGCGCCCCCAGTGCTGAGATGACAGGAAGCCGGGTGGCATAATCTGTCCTCCAGCCGACAAAAGACAGGAAATCCAGAGCTGAAGGTGGAAAATCTGACCTCAGCTCACCCCTGCATTGTATTGGGCCCAGAATGAAAGAACTAGCTGCACAAAGGCCTCTAAAGAAAGCGATTAGGGGCTGGCCCCCGCGGCGAGGGAGCGATGAGACACTGTCCCCAGACCAAGCTGCCCCAGCTCCAAAGCGCTGGATGGAGGCCTGACCGCAGTCCCCAAGGAAGGCCCACCCTGCGGCCCCAGAGTTCCCTGTGAAGGGTCTCCCACCCCACCGGGTCTTCGGGGAGCGCCTGGGGCCGCCTCCAACCAGACCAGCCTCCTGGCCATGAAGGACAGATTCTGGCCCTAAGGAAGCAGGGAGCACCTGCCTGCCCCAAAAGGGAATAGCCTCTACCCACCTCAGAGGGGGATTATGCAAATCAAATGAGCTAATGGATAACAATAATCCCTTAGATTTGTGGGGCGCACTACAGTTTACATAACCCTTGCAGTCCTTTATTTCATTTAATCCTCCTCACCACCTTGTGAGGTTGGAATTTTCACTGCCTTTTACAGATGAGGTCACTGGCTCCGGGGTTCAAATGCCCACAGCTCAGAGGCGGGGAAGAGCAAGGTGTACGCACCCCACACACAACTGGTGTTGTGGCTCCGGACATGGCTCGCCCCAGAGACTACACTTGGTGCTTTCTTGACGACAGGGCACCCCCGGCTCCTCTGTCTGGGTCTAAGTGCACTCTGCCAAGACAGGGTGGACCTGGATTGAACTGATGACAGGTGAGGTCTCCAGGCAGGTGCTGGGTCCTGGCTGGCACCGCCTGCTCAGGTTTATCCCAGGCTTTCTTAGTTTCACTGATTTGAATTTTTTTTTTTTTTGAGACAGAGTTTTGCTGGAGTGCAATGGCGTGATCTCAGCTCACCAAAACCTCCACCCCCAGGGTTCAAGCGATTCTCCTGCCTCAGCCTCCCAAGTAGCTGGGATTACAGGCATGCGCCACCATGTTAATTTTGTATTTTTAGTAGAGACGGGGTTTCATCATGTTTGTCAGGCTGGTCTTGAATTCCTGACCTCAGGTGATCCACCCACCTGGGCCTCCCAAAGTGCTGGGATCACAGGCATGAGCCACCACGCCTGGCCCAGATTTCTTAAAAATCATAAAAATAATCACTAAAGCCAGGCACAGTGGCTCATCCCTATAATCCCAACACTTTGGGAGGTGAGAGAATCACTTGAGCCCAGGAGTTTGAGACCAGCCTGGGCAGCATGGCAAAAATCAATCTCTACAAAAATATTTTTAAAAATAAAAAATTAGGCCAGGCGCGGCGGCTCACACCTGTAATCTCAGCACTTTGGGAGGCCGAGGCGGGCAGATCACAAGGTCAAGAGATTGAGACCGTCCTGGCCAACATGGTGAAACTCAGTCTCTACTAAAAATACAAAAAATCAGTTGGGCATGGTGGTGTACACCTGTAGTCCCAGTTATTTGGGAGGCTGAGGTAGGAGAATTGCTTGAACCCAAGAGGCAGAGGTTGCAGTGAGCCGAGATCGCGCCACTGCACTCCAGCCTGGCACCTGGTGACAGAGCAAGACTCTGCATCCAAAAAAAAATTGCTAACACTTATCAAATATTTGCTATGAGACTTGCCACAGTATTAACTCTTTTACGCCTCACAATGAGCCAAACAGCTAGATGCTATTTTAGGAATTCTTATTTTACCAATGTGGATACTGAAACCTGCAAATAGCAGACACAGCACTAAGTGAAGAGTCTGGAGTCCCACACTGGGCAGTGTGACTCGAGGGTCTGTGATCTTAAACCATGCAGGAGTCAGGGCCCAGCCGCCAACGATAGCTGTAAAAACCATTGCACTCCAAAAATATGTTACAGAGCCACATGGCAGGGGATATCTGGATCAAACCTGGAAGGAACAACATTTCAGTTCAACTTAAAAAATAATGCCCAATACAACAAGTCCCCTGTACCAGAGCTCACAGTCCATTGATGACACATGCTCTTTGACGCGATTGTGAGACAGAGAGAATGCTGTTCTGTCTGGGAAGTTGCAGAGGTCGGAACAGCAAGTAGGTTTGTGAGCAGAGACTTGGGAAGAGCTGAGGTCAACTCTGAGGTAGCAGGTGAGGAAGGGACTTCACAGAGAGTGAATGCAACGGTCTGGAGCACTTGGCCATTAAAAGGATGTCAAGGCACCGTGCAGCAGGAGCAGGAGCTGTCCGTGGTCTGTGGGCTTTGAGAAATAGACCAGAGAACCAAGTCAAGCTTCCTTGAGTACGTGGCCAGTACCTATATTTGCCTGGCACCTTGTTTAAATCTAGGCACTTGGATTCCTGTATTGGCCCGTCCTCAGCCACACCTGGCCCTCAGAAGCCACTTTTTCCTCCTGGGCCTCCAGGCCTGCGATGGGAGGAGCTGTTATGAAGGCCTCTGACATGACCTGGAGACGTTTTCCCCATGGTCTCGCGGTATTAACATTAGGCTCTTTGCTGCTTATGCAAATTTCTGCAGGTGGCTTGAATTTCTCCTAAAAAAATGGGTTTTTCTTTTCTACTGCATCATCAGGCTGCAAATTTTCTGAACTTTTATGCTTTGTTTCCATTTTAAAACTGAATGCTTTTAACAGCACCCAAGTCACATTTTAAGTGATTTGCTGTTTAGAAATTTCTTCTGCCAGATACCCTAAATCATCTCTCCTCTCTCAAGTTTAAAGTTCCACAAATCTCTGGCAGGGGCAAAATGCAGTCAGTCTCTTGGCTCCAGTTTCAACAAGTTCCTCCTCTCCATCTAAGACCACCTCAGCCTGGACTTTATTGTTCATATCACTAAACCAGCATTTTTTTTTTTTTGAGATGGAGTTTTGTTCTTGTTGCCCAGGCTGGAGTGCAACGGCGTGACCTCTGCTCACTGCAACCTCCGCCTCCTGGGTTCAAGCGATTCTCCTGCCTCAGCCTCCTGAGTAGGTGGGATTACAGGCATGTGCCACCATACCCAGCTCATTTTTGTATTTTTGGTAGAGACAGGGTTTCTCCATGTTGATCAGGCTGGTCTTGAACTCCTAACCTCAGTTGATGTGCCTGCCTTGGCCTCCCAAAGTACTAGGATTACAGGCATGAGCCACTGTGCCCGGCACTATCAGCATTTTTGTCAAAACCATTCAACAAGTCTCTAGGAAGTTTCAAACTTTTCCACATTTTCCTGTCCTCTTCTGACCCCTTCAAACTATTCCAACCTCTGCCTGTTACCCAGTTCCAAAGTCACTTCCACATTTTCAAGTATCTTATATTTTCAGGTATCTTTTCAGCAACACCCCATTCTACTGGTACCAATTTACTGTATTAGTTTGTTTTTACACTGCTGATAAAGACATACCTGAAACTGGTTGAGGGGGCGGTTGGGCAGGGAAGGAGGTTTAATACAGTTCCACATGGCTGGGGAGGTCTCAGAATAATGGTGGAAGGCAAAAGGCACTTCTTACATGGCAACAGCAAGAGAAAAATGAGAAAGAAGCAAAAGTGGAAATCCCTGATAAATGTGTCAGATCTCATGAGAGTTAATTCACCATTACGAGAATAGCACAGGAAAGACTGGCCCCATGATTCAATTACCTTCCCCTGGGTCCCTCCCACAGCACGTGGAAATTCTGGGAGATACAATTCAAGCTGAGATTTGGGTGGGGACACAGTAAAACCATATCAAACACCAAACACTCTATATTCAATGTCACGTTAATATGATAGATTTAAAGATCAAATAAGATAGAGTTCTTCTCTAGGAGTTTCATAGACCGTAACAGGCATGCGTTACAATTACAGTAATTATAGTGCTTATTATGGAATCTTGAAGATCTTTTTTATTGTCTCCTTTTTTTTTGAGACAGTGTCTTGCTCTGTCGCCGAGGCTGGGGTGCAATGATGTGGTCTCGGCTCACTGCAACCTCCACCTCCCAGGTTCAAGGGATTCTCCTGCCTCAGCCTCCTGAGTAGCTGAGATTACCAGTGCCCACCAACACACCCAGCTAATTTTTGTATTTTTTTAGTAGAGACAGGGGTTTCACCATGTTGGCCTGACTGTTCTCAAACTTCTGACCTCGTGATCCGCCCGCCTAGGCCTCCCAAAGTGCTGGGACTACAGGCTTCAACCACCACACCCAACCTATCCTCTCCATTTTAAGGATGATGAAATTGAGGCAGAGAAGATCACATGGGCCAGGTACAGTGGTTGATTCCTGTACCAGCGGCACTTTGGGAGGCTCAGGCCAGCAGACCAGTTGAGGCTGGGAGTTCAAAACCAGCCTGGCCAACATGGTAAAACCCCAGCTCTACCAAAAATACAAAAATTAGCTGGATATGGTGGCTCCTGCCTGTAGTCCCAGCTAGGAAGGATTAGGCATGAGAATTGCTTGAACCTGGGAGGCAGAGATTGCAGTGAGCCAAGATCATGCCATTGTACTCCAACCTGGGTGATAGAGCTAGACTCCGTCTCAAAAAAAAAAAAAAAAAGGAAGAAGAAGACAGTCACACAGCTGCTATATGAACTAATCGCCAGACACTCGAAGGAAAACCTGAAATGGGGACGAAAAGAGAGGCAAGTGAGTACTAAGGAGGCGAACATGAGGTTTCAGTGAATTCTAACACGGCAGGCCACGGAAGGCTTTGTGGACGAGAGAGGCTTTGATCTAAGCCACGAAAAATGGGTAATATTGAGAAAGGAATCAAGGGGGTCAGGGTAGCTTCCAGATAGAGGGGCCAGCATGAGGAAGAGCACAGAGACTGCTGAGGGTCTTCATCCCACCACACAACCATATCATCAGGCTAGCTTGCAAATGCTGATATTGATCATGTATTTCCTGCTTATTTGCTTATAGAATAATTTTCAACATAGATATTCTTCTGGGTACCTGCATCAAAGTTGCCAATATAATTGTACAGCTTGTGTCTTGCCCAAGGGATTCTACTGATGGGGCAAGAAAGGAAGCTAAAATCCAGCTGCACTGTATTTGCCAACCTGTGCGTACCTACTGGAGCCGTGGCTGTCTGCGGCAGAGAGGAAGCCCTTTTCTAATTCAAGCAAAAGTGCTTCAAAGACTATTAGTAGCACTGCAGGTCAGGAGAAATGAGGAATCCAGAGCATTCAAAACAATTAAGTTTTCTCAGATTCTAAGTGTCAACTGATATCCCCAAATTGACCCACTTTGGATAAGCCAAAAAAAGATGTTAGTCCAATATAAATTAGGCAACCCTTAGGATTTATATAGACACATCCTGAGTGCATTAAATCATTGTTTTATTGTTTATTTGTTTGAGACAGAGTCATAATCTATCGCCCATACTGGAGGGCAGTGACACAATCTTCGTTTACTGCATGCAACCTCAGCCTCCTGAGTTTAAGCGATTCTCGTGTCTGAGCCTCCCAAGTAGCTGGAATTACAAGTACCTGCCACTATACCCATCTAACTTTTGTAATTTTAGTAGATGCAGGGTTTCACCATGTTGGCCAGGCTGATCTTGAACTCCTGACCTCAGGCGATCCACCTGCCGCGGCCTCCCAAAATGCTGGGATTACAGGTATGAGCCACCGCGCCCAGCCAAATTGAGCATTTTAATTCAAAGAAATCAAAACAAAATTGCATTTCTTTGATCAGGCATTGAAGTATCATTTTATAGGTGGGTGGGGAGCAGAGCATGCTCGGAGCTTGCACCTGTGGAAACCACTCCCTGCCCCAAAAACCTGCCATCAGCCAGGATAGCTTTAGGAGGTAGACTCTTCCAGGCTCTCTCTCCACACCCCCATAAGGGTATCCATCTACATATTGAAGAATCCCTACAACAAACTCCAGGCCCTTTGACCCTTCTCTTAATAATATGCACATCCATTAACACGACAGATTCTATGCCCTTCAGGGGGCCTGGAGCTGGCGAGCATCTTCAGCTGTGTACTTCATACCCCTTCAGTGAGGATTTGCAGGGTATATAAGCTGCTGCTGGCTGCAACTTCACTGCAGGGTTTCTCCCAAAAGCTAAATATATGTAAACACTGCTTTTAAAGCTCCCTAAAAGGTCCACTTGACTTTCCATCCTGTCCCTTTTGTGAAGGAACACACCTTCAGAGCCTGAGGGCTGTCATTCCTCCACCCTCAAGGACAGATGACAAGATGCTTTCACACTGCCCGAGTGAAGGCAAAAACCACCACAGGGAGGGTTCACCTAATGGAATGTGTTAATGGCAATTATTATCGCAGCATCCTCAATCCAAGGAAACAAGGTTCAAACCCAGTTCTTAACCTGCAGCTTCTCTGATGAAATAAGGCCCAACAACCCACAGAATCTTGGGGAGGATTCTGTTCTGGGTGTCTCCGTGGCTTCCCCCAGAAAAGACTGTGCCCAGAGAGCTTCAGGGGGGCCAGTGCCCTCACAGCCTGTGAGGGGGTTTTATTTATTTATTTTTTGTGGATTTTTTGGTGGTTGTTTTATTTTTTCATTTGGGGGTTTGTTCTGTTTTGTTTGAGACGGAGTCTCACTCTGCTGCCCAGGCTGGAGTGCAGTGGTGCAATCTCAGCCCACTGCAACCTCTGCCTCCTGGGTTCAAGTAATTCTCTTGTCTCAGCCTCCTGAGTAACTGGGATTACAGGCACGCACCACCAAGTCTGGCTAATTTTTGTATTTTTAGCAAAGATAGGATTTTACCATGTTGGTCAGGCTGGTCTTGAACTCCTGACTTCGTGATCTGCCCGCCTCAGCCTCCCAAAGTGCTGGGAAGACAGGCGTGAGCCACCGCACCCGGCCTGTTTTGTTTTGTTTTGAGACAGAGTCTAGCTCAGTCGCTCAGGCTGGAATGCAGTGGTGAGATCTCAGCTCACTGCAACCTCCGCCTCCTGGGTTCAACCGATTCTCCTGCCTCAGCCTCCCAAGTAGCTGGGACTAAAGGCTTGCACCACCATGTCTGGCTAATTTTTGTATTTTTGTAGAGACGGGGTTTTGCCATGTTGACTAGGCTGGTCTCGAACTCCTGACCTCAAGTGATCTGCCTGACTCGGCCTCTCAAAGTGCTGGGATTACAGGCCTGAGCCACCTTGCCCAGCTGATTCGTTTATGAATTTGAAAACTGCTCCTTTGGCTCCTTGCAAAGACCTGAATGAAGTAAAAAGGGTAAAGCTAGCATCACGGTCATGACTCTGAGATGTGATATTTGTCATTTATCAGAAGGAGTGGAGTGAGTAGGTCAGTGAATTCTGGTCCCTGGCATTTGTGCAGGGTCTGCCACCTGTACACCCATTATTTCCTGAGAGGCCAACAGCATCTTGAAAGGAAAACAGAGACTTTTCCTCTCTTGCCGTCTCAGGTGCTACAAGTCACTCAGTAGGGCTTCCGGAGCTCAAATGCATGTGTTCTGACACCAAGACAGTGTTCTTTCCAGGCTGGCTTAGGAAGGGGCATAGGACCGTACACAGCGTGGCTGACTCCCACACTGCAGCCTGGTGAAGCCCTTGGCCACGTGTGCTGTGGAGTTTCAGCCTGCGTCTCCGAGCTTGCCACAGGGAGCCTTGTGAAGCAGGTTAAACTGGGGTGAGAAAAAGCAAACACTGAAAGAGGGAAGAATGGGGGGCGTTAGAGGGCATTTTTCTGATTTTCGGTATCAGAGGCTGACACAGGACACAGGACTTTCCAGATTTTGTTTGTTTGTTTGTTTTTGTTTTGAGGCAGAGTCTCGCTCTGTTGCCCAGGCTGGAGTGCAGTGGCATGATCTTAGCTCACTGCAACCTCCACTTCCCAGATTCAAGCCATTCTTCTGCCTCAGCCTCCCGAATAGCTGGAATTACAGGCGCCCACCACCATGCCCAGCTGATTTTTGTATTTTTTGTAGAGATGGTGTTTCATCATTTTGGCCAGGAACTCCTGACCGTGGGCGATCTGCCCACCTCAGCCTCCCAGAGTGCTGGGATTATAGGCATCAGCCACGGTGCCCAGCCTGACATTCCATTTTAAAAGCAGGACCGTCACGGGCAAATGGGCAAGTCAGTCATCCTAGGTAAAGAGAAAAAGAAACAATATCCCTGGAAACAGACTTCTGCCCCTCAAATGAAGACACAGTGGAGAGAGCCCTTGAATGTCGGTGAACATGGTGTCATACATGCATTTCATGCCAATTTCCACTCCAGTTACCCAGGCTTCAGCATACCATGCCTCCAATAAAGCTGGGGCTTGATGTGCACCTGGGCTAAATGCTGCTTCTTTTCTGCAACATTTGCCCCTTGTGGTTCATCACGGCCGGCAAGCCCTCCCGTCACTGCCCAGCCAGCAGGACCAGTGGCCACAGGCGAGGCCGCCGCCAGACAGTTGGTGCTGCGAGAGGAAACGGACGTGCACGTTTGTTACCCAGAGGAATTGCCAAGTGAGGTAATGCTCCCGGAGAAATCACCTCCCAGAAGCGTTCAACAGAATGTGTTCACAGCCATCCCGGAAGTTTACAGTTAGACACATCCAAGAAAACCTCTGAGTTCATTATTTTAATGAGATGTCTGGTAGAAAGACAATTTTCCCTCAAAACAGACTATAAAATATTAGTTCAGCAAATTCAGAAGAAGGACCAACTTGGGATGAAAACTATTTATTTTGCAACCCAAACGTATTTAAACTATTTATAATAGTAAACTCAGGTCTCAATTCTGCCCTCTTTACCAACAAAAACACATCTAACTAAAGCTTCCGTGGTTTCAAATCTCTAGTTTAAATTCCTCGTTCTTCCTGGCTTCATGCCAAAGAAAAGTGGCTAAACCAACCCAAGCAAAAATCCCAAGGTGTTAGATGTCTGCTACCATATTCTATTTCATTTGAGTAACCAAATTAAAAACCGGATTAATCATAGCTTTTTGTAGTTCCAGATGAGACAAGCCCGTGTAACCAGTTTGTTTGCACGAATTGAGTCTCCCTGTCTGGCTTTGAACAATCTGTCAGGTCTTTTCATTGGTAATCGTTATTTTACCAACCTTATGAAGTAGCTATTATAAGCACAGCCCCCTTGTAGGTACAGGGGAGCACCCAGAGGTGTGTTTATTGTCTTTAAAGGAGGTTCCTTCGTGGGGAAACCCACTTAGAGATGAATCCAGAAAGCAAGCAGTGGAATGGGAGGGTCGTGCTGGACAAGGGCTGAATATGGAATGTCAAGGGCTATGAGGGTTCTTTTTTTTTTTTTTTTAAGACGGGGTTTCAACATGTTGGTCAGGCTGGTCTTGAACTCCCGACCTCAGGTGATCCGGCCGCTTTGGCCTCCAAAGTGCTTGGATTACAGGCATGAGCCTCGATGCCCGGCCTATGAGGGTTCTTAAAAGTTTGCCCCATCTACAAGGGCTGGCACCTCCCTCCTGTATGTCATTTGGTCCTTATGAGAAGCTGGCAAAGTGGTGATTATTGTTGTTGTTTTAGAGGTAGACAGTGAGATTCAGAGGGAAAAGACTGACCCTCAAGCCATGGGGTAGGTGAACTGCAGAGCCAAGATATGCCCCAGGGCTCCTATCTGAGTCTCTTTTCTGCTGTTGCAATAGAATGCCACAGACTGGGTAATTTATTTATTTATTACTGGTTGTTTTTTTTTTTGAGACGGAGTCTTGCTCTTGTTGCTCAGGCTGGAGTACACTGGCACGATCTCGGCTCACCACAACTTCCGCCTCCCAGGTTCAAGCGATTCTCCTGCCTCAGCCTCCCAGGTAGCTGGGATGACAGGCATGCACCACCATGCCCAGCTAATTTTGTATTTTTGGTAGAGACAGGGTTTATCCATGTTGGTCAGGTTGGTCTCAAACTCCCAACCTCAGGTGATCTGCCCACCTCAGCCTCCCAAAGGGCTGGGATTACAGGCATGAGCCACTGCACCCAGTCAGACAGGGTAATTTATAAAGGAAAGAAATTTATTTCTTACAGTTCTGGAGGCTGAGAAGTCCAAGGTCGGGGGGCCTGCACCTGGCAAGGGCCTTCTTACTGTGTCACTCTGTAGAGGGAGGTGGAAGAGCAAGGGGATGCAAAAGGAGAGGGAGAGAGAGAGAGAGAGAGAGAGAGAGAGAGAGAGAGAGAGAGAGAGGTGGCTGAACTCGCTTTCATAACAAGCCCACTCACTCCTGAGGCTGTAACCGCCCAGTGGGTTCACCTCACCTGCTGCTTAGACAGACCTAATTTATTAAGACAGGGCGACTGCAATGAGAAAGAGTAATTCATGCAGCGCCAGCTGTGCGGGAGACCAGAGCTTTCTTATTACTCAAATCAGTCTCCCAAGCATTTGGGGATCTGAATTTTTAAGGACAGCTTGGTGAGTAGGGGAAGCCAGTGAGCCAGGAGTGCTGATTGGTTGGGTCGGAGATGAAATCATAGCTGTCTTCTTGTGCTGAGTCAGCTCCTGGGTGGGGTCCACAAGATCAGATGGGCCAGTTTATCAGTCTGGGTGGTGCCAGCTGATCCATCAAGTTCAGGGTCTGCAAAATATCTCAAGCACTGATCTTAGCAGCAGTTTAGGGAGGGTGAGAATCTTGTAGCCTCCAGCTGCATGACTCCTAAATCATAATTTTGAATCCTGTGGCTAGTGTTAGTCCTAAAAAGGCAGTCCAGTCCCCAGGCTAGAAGGAGGTTGGTTTCGAGAAAGGCCTAAACTATCAACTAAGTTCCTCCCAAAGTTAATTCAGCCTACGCCCAAGAAAGAACAAAAGCAGCTTGAAGGTTAGAAACAAGATGGAGTTGGTTAGGTCAGGTCTCTTTCACTGTCTCAGCTACAATTTTGCAGTGGCGGTTTCAAG
This sequence comes from Plecturocebus donacophilus, assembly GCA_004027715.1. Lineage (NCBI taxonomy): Eukaryota > Metazoa > Chordata > Mammalia > Primates > Pitheciidae > Plecturocebus > Plecturocebus donacophilus. Next base: position 20,659 of record PVKP010011900.1, on the reverse strand, counting down.
GTTACTAATCCACTCCCCCAGTAAGCACCATGCATTCGAGAGGGCGGAGCCCTCGTGACTTGCCCATCTCTTATTAGACCCCACCTCCCAACACCTTTGCTTTGGGCATGAATTTCCATCACACGAACTTGAGGCGGCACATCTTCCAATCAGAGGGTGTTCACAGACACTGAAGCCTTGCAGCCACCTTTAAAGCTCAGCCATTGCCGAGGACCGGTGACTTTGGATCCTCAAAATTGAAAAGGGGCCCCGGAGATCACTGACATCAGTCCATTCTACTTATAGACAAGTAAACTGAGCAAGAAGAAGTTACTTTCCTATGTCAAGGTTGCAAATAGTCAATAACTGAGCTAAGACCCAAGCCAGGGGGTCCTCCCAAACTAAGTGTTTCTGTGACTCAGTATCACCTCCCAGTCAACCTGGAACATTTTTCCAGAGGAGGGACTGCTCTTTTGTCCTCTCTCGGGAAGATGGCTGAAGGTAGCCTGAGCCAGAAAACAAGAACACACAAAATTCAGCTGATGTCAAGCTTTGTGAAGGAGTGGGCCTGTTTCCCCCACCCTACCCCGAAGGTCTGCTGAAAAATCTCAGGCCCATTGGAATGCAGAGAAAAGTCAATTTTGTGTTGCCTCTTCCAAGGGCATCCCATTGCAAATTGTCTGTATCTATCAGAGGGGTTTGTGCTGTGTGTGTTCTCTAAACGTGCATTGTACCAATAAGTCTGTGTGCTTCGACCATAAAAAGGCTCTGTTACCTCTCCTGGTCAAAGGTTTCAGGATGAATGTCTTGTAGCATGATACGTCAGTATCAAAAGAGATCAGGTAACCCTGGGCAGTGGCCTATGAAGAGATTTCCTTTACAAGTAAGGAAAACTAATAAACCATTGTAGAAGGCGTAGACTTTCTTCGGCACTCAAATTCCTAGGCTCCGTCTTAAAATAGGCTTCAAAGCTCACATTCATTTGTTTCCAAGGTACCCGGTTTGCAGGTTTTGTAAGGCCTCTTTTGAGGAACAAAAGTCTGCAAAGTTCTTGTGAAGCTCAGGCTTGTGAATTTGTTCTACCGGTAAATGTTTTTTTAAAGGTTCTTTGCCCTGGTAACATACTGAGGAAATAGAGAGAGGAAAGATCCCATCAACATCAAATCATATTATTGAACAGACTTAAACCACACCTGTCACATGTCAGACACTATTCTATGTGCTGTATAGAAGTTAATTGAAGGCGGGGTGCAGTGGCTCACACCTGTAATCCTAGCACTTTGGGAGGCCAAGGCAGGCAGATCACCTGAGGTCAGGGGTTCAAGACCAGCCTGGGTAACATCATGAAACCCCGTCTCTACTAAAATTACAGAAAATTAGTCCGGTGTGGTGGTATGTGCCTATAGTCTCAGCTACTTGGGAGGCTGAGAAGCACCTGAGCCCAGGAGGTCAAGGCTGCAGTGAGCCAAGATTAGGCCACTGCACTCCAGTCTGGGCAACCAGAGACCTTGTTTTTTAAAAAATATTAATAATGATGCCATCTGCCTAATAATCTCAGCATTTATCCCCCTCATTGTACCAGCTGGGGAGCTGCACAACCCGGAGCCTGTGATTATGGAAGTCAATTTCAAACCTAGGGAGTCTTAACTTCAGATTCATACTTTTATTTTTTTTTTTGAGATGGAGTCTTGCTCTTGTCGCCCAGGCTGGAGTGCAATGTCGTGCTCTCGGCTCACTGCAACCTCCACCTCCTGGGTTCAAGCGATTCTCCTCTGCCTCAGCCTCCTGAGTAGCTGGGATTATGGGCACCCTCCACCACGCTCGGCTAATTTTTTGTATTTTTAGTAGATATGGGGTTTCACCATGTTGGGCAGGCTGATCTTGAACTCCTGACTTCAGGTGATTCACCTTCCTCGGCCTTCCAAAGTGCTGGGATTATAGGCATGAGTCACCGCACCCTGCCCAGATTGATACCCTTAACTACTATGCTGTATGGTTTCTCCTTGAGACAATGAATGGAAACTAGGTGGGGAATGATTACCGATGTCCAGAGGGAGATGAGGGAAGTTAAGCACTGCACCAAGAAGCCTGAGCCTGAGTTCTGGTTTCTGAGAAAGCACAGGAGTGCCCAGGGCTGGACGCTCTCCCCACAGGCTCTGCCCCTCAGCTCCCTGGACCAGATGCGCCGAACCGAGCCGTCTCCTTCTCCTGTTGGACACCTGAACCCCTCCAGCCTTTAGACTCATTTTTATGGCATTCATCACCGTATTAGATGTTATTTAACTTACTTGCTTATTATGTTGATTTTTATCGTTGTCATTCTCTCTTAGACTATACACTTCAAGAAAGCAGAGAAGATTTGGGAGAGTTTTTGTTGTTGTTGTTCATTGATGTCTCCCAAGCACCTAGAACAGTGCTTGACACATGGCAGCTGATAAATAAATACTTGTTGAGAGAGATAATGGGACAGAGGGAAAGAAAGAAAGAAAAAAGAACACTGCCAGGTATGGGAGTGCGCACCTGTGGTCCTAGCTACTCAGGAGGCTGAGGCAGAGAATCGCTTGAGTCCAGGAGTTCTGGGCTCTGGGAGCCTATGCCTATCCACACTAAGTTTGGCATCAATATGGCAACCTCCTGGGAGCAGGGGACCACCAGATTTCCTAAACAGGTGTGAACTGGCTGGCCCAGGCCAGAAATGGAGCAGGTCAAAACGCCTGTGCTGATCAGGCGTGGCACTGTTCCCGGGGTTAGCCACTGCACGCAGGACTTTGTCTCAGAAAAAAAGAAAAGAAAAAAATAGAATTCTCACAAGCAGACTGGAGGTGCTTCTCCTGAAATGGGAGCGCAGCTAGTTGGCTTCTACGCTTCTTCCAAATCTAACAAACTCTGATTTTAAAAACAACCCAAATCAGGATTTCAAAATATGGCCACCATAGGGATGAATGAAAAGAAAACTCAGAAGACCGAATTCCCTCACTTGCAACATGGGAATGTGATGAATGGGTCAAAACTCCTCAAGGATTTGTGAGACTCAAGCGTATAAAACTTGGAAAACTCTGCTGTGCTACACAGGGGTGGGGGGCATTGCACCCTTTCTCACTGTGAGTGTAGATAGACCCTCTGTGGCCTGAGACAAGTGTCTCAGCTGCCTCGGGCCAGGCCGGCGGTAGGCTCAGGGAACCAAGGCAGAGGACCAGCTTGCTCCGTCAGACAGCCCCAAACTCAGCCACAAGGCCCCTCATACGCTTTCATTAATCAGCCCCCCAACCCCAGGGCATCCTGGTTTCCCTCCTTGCTTTCTTTTTTTTTTTTTTTTTTTTTAAAAAAAGACGGGGTTTCACCATGTTGGTCAGGCTGTTCTTGAACTCCCGACCTCAGGTGATCCGCCTGCCTTGGCCTCCAAAGTGCTTGGATTACAGGCGTGAGCCACCATGCCCAGCCTCCCTCCTTGCTTTCTACGAAGTGCCAGGGCTTTAACCCTCTTGCAGACTGTGAGCTTCTTATAGACAGGCCTCTGTGAGCATTTTATCTTCATTCCCCCAGAACTGCCAGCGTAGTCAGTACCAGACACTCATTGATGTCTAAGGGATGTCTTTTCCCATCTGAACTAGCCTGAGAGCTTGTGAGCTGGCGTTGGTGGGAGACACACGCATAATGGCAATCTGCCCCTCGCTCCCTCCTCTGTTGCTGTCCGTACCGCTGGTCTGCTAAGGCTCTCACCTGTCAGTCACAGGGCAGGTGCTCAGAATCAGAGGCAAATGGGAGCCCTATCTGCCTTAAGGGAGCCCACAGTGTAGGGGTCAAAGAGGTGTATAGGGGAGCTCTTCTGTCTCCAGATGGGCTAGAGGATAAGTGCACAGAGGCCAAGAGCTGGGAATGGCCCACCTGGGGGTGCAGGATTGACAAAGATTTCAATTAATGGAATCTGGATAACCCAGAAGGAGGGATGTGGTGAAATGAGTCACGGATGAGAAACAGCCAGAGTCCGGCACTGGAGGGCGTGGGCGCTGGAGGGCGTGGGCGCTGGAGGGTGTGGGCACTGGAGGGCGTGGGCACTGGAGGGCGTGGGCGCTGGAGGGCGTGGGCGCTGGAGGGCGTGGGCGCTGGAGGGTGTGGGCACTGGAGGGCGTGGGCACTGGAAGGCGTGGGCAATGGCGCTGGCGGGACATGGTAGAAGCACCTCCGAGCTGGACTGGAGGGCCAGGACTCGATTCTGTAAGCAGCAGGGAACTACTGGAAGTTTGCATGAAGCGTAGGTGGTTTAGAAGGGTTAATATGGAAGCGTGATGAAGATGGATGGGTGGGCGAGCAGGTGGGGAGGCCACCGTGTGGGCAGTGAGGAAGCAAATGTATGGGAAAGGCACCGGGCGGGCATGGGAGACCCCAGCTCTGGTCTCCCCAGTGAAGCCATTAATTCCAGGTAGGAGCCCGCATCCCCGTTCCGTGGAATGAAGTTCAACGAGACGATCTCTTTGCCCTGTTTCAGCTCTGTGATTTATTGATCTAAATGATGTAGCACTCTTTTCCAGTCTTAAAACTGCTCTTGGAATGCAGAGATGGTTTCTCATGTTATTGAAACAACTAGTTCAATTCTTCTGTGACTACAGCAATTACTTTATAGATAATTGGAGAGCTAAATTGGGTGACATTCCCTCAGCTAGGTCAGAAAAGGCAAACATGAGATTTTTTCACTTTGGTTTTGTTACTTTAGATGCGTATTTGTGGTTCACCTAATGCAAAGACGTTTCATGTTATATACTCCATTATATACATTAAAAAGGTGGTTAGCCTAACAATGGAAAACAAGAAACCATAAACATTTAGAAGAGAATAAGCACTGGGGAGATGTTAGAGGTGGTGGAATTTGGCTCTGAGCTTCCCAGCGGCCAGAGCAAAAAGAGAGCCTAGTAGGAATTATAGTTTAGTGGCCTCATTCATATGAACAGTTTTCTTTCTTCACAGTGAAGCATTCCATTTCACTGGACACACTCAGGTAGGCTATGAGAATCATAAATAGAGAAATTGGGATGACGGAGCTGGGCTTCAAGAATCTGAGGTGCAATTAGGTGGGTGTGGTGGCCTATACCTGTAGTCCCAGCTACTCTGGAGGCTGAGGCAGGAAAATCACTTGAACCCGGGAGGCAAAGGTTGCAGTGAGCCAAGATCCTGTCATTGCACTTCAGCCTGGGCAAGAGTGAGACTCTGTCTCAAAAAAAAAAAAAAAAAGAATCTTAGGTGCACAATTAATATGAAGTTGTTTAACTTTCCTTCGGCTCTTGAATACACAGAGGGGCAGAGGCTGTGAGTGATTTGGTGCCTATAAAATGCAAATGATCAGAAGTTTTTTGAATGACAATTCAAAAAGAACTTTCGAAAAGGGTGCATTATTTTCTAGTCTGGGGATGGGGACTGTGAGAATTGAAGGGCATTTTATCTTATTTTCTACACCGCAAGACCATCAGAAAGATGTCCATGGCAGTGCCACCAACCTCGTGATCTCAAGGGTGTGTGATAAGCAGGATAAGGAGGATGGAGTTCTAAACTCCTGCTTGCCTTTATAAAATGACCAGAACAGACAAGTATTCACGTGGCCGGTGTCTCCCATCCCTGCCCCTGACAAACTGTGTGGCCTGGCAGGCAAAGCTGTGTCATCTCTGGACCTGTTTTCTTCTCAGTGAAGCAAAAGGCCTTTTCTGAAAATCTGAGATGAATGAAACCCTAGAGAAATAATGGAGTACAACCTGACACTCAGAAGAGAAATAGGTTATCTGTACACTTTGAGTTCTGAGAAGCTGCTTACAAGCAAGGGTCTATGTCCCAACAGGTAAACAAAATCTCTGAAACCTCCCTAACACATAGGTCTTGCTCTGTCCTCTGGTGCCTGCAAGATTGATCCCATTTCCACAGGGGAACCCAAGTGGCCGAGACACTGCTGTGTGATAGGAATGGTAAGTAGCGAGCTACACCACCCACATGGGGCCTCCACTGTGACCCCAGGGTCTCTCCTGCACCTGGCACTTGCTCTGGGCTACATAACTATCACTTGACGAATTACACTTTGGTGAATCAGGTTGAGTTCATGGCAGGGAGGAACCCATTTCCATTTCTGTATTCTGCTTATCATGCTTATTATGCTTAGCCTAGAACCTCCACCGATCCTAGTAAAGGTTTTTAACAATGAATGATTGCAAGCAAACTATGCTCTACTTTAAAATTAGAAGACTGCCTAAAATTAGAAGACTGTCTGCCAATATATTTGGACATATATCACTAAAGCCCAATACGAGTTAAACAACCCTGTGGCTGTTTTTACTTTTCTTTAAAGGAACTGATCTGAGGTTCCAGCTTAATTCCACTGAGGGACCAACATATACAGAAGTGCTCTGTAAACTATCAAGTGCTGTGACTATAACGCACGTTATAATCACTACTACCATCCTCTATTCTGCATAATCTTGGAGAATTGCTTTAATTTCCCCAAACCCAGGTCCCTCCACCTCAAGTAGGGACAATGTCTCATCCCCCCAACCAGCATTGTACAGGTGTAGAAAGGGCTATCTATGGAAACCAAATTCTCTCTATAAGTTATGGATTATTGATAGTTGCTCTTTAAGGGACAGAGTATAGTGCCATTAAGGAAAAGTTTGAGTTGCATCATTTAATTGCTATTTATTTTCATAAACATGAGGTATTTCAAAGTGCTATAAGATGCAGCACTAAATATATACATTTTGAAGAAATTAAACACAGAACTTTGCATTTACCCAGTTCTATGCACCAAACATGAACAAATACATTAACAGGAAGAAACAGGCTAGGAAAAAAGGCATATATATATAGTAAATTTCTTTACAAAAGTTTCTTAGTTCAAAAAGTGATAAAGTAATATCTACTCAAAACTTTCACAACTCATTTTCATACGAAAATATAAGTATCAAATTTAGTTATGTATCAGCGTCATACTAAAGTATACAGGCAGTGTAAGAATTAGTACAGTACATAACAGAGATTAACAATATATTTGTATACAAAACATGCTCCTCAAACATTGAGGTATTATTACAGTACTTAGGTATGAACTTCCAGTCTAATACTGGCCGCAAAAGCCACCTCTCATTACCCAGGACGTATACAAAAGGCGGATGTGTCAATGGTATTTACAGAAATGTTTCCCAGGGCTATCAAATGGCAAACCCCTTAACGTGGCATCTGCTGGAACTTAAGCACCATTTTAAAAAGAAGGAATGACTTTCTGTGGTTTGGAAACTTGGAACACACAAGGTGACTTCAGCAGCCGCAGAGGCTCCCAACTGTCACCAACTTTTACCACTGTCATGGAGGTGACAGGGATGCAGGCTCTCCGAGGTCCCAGCAGAACCCCACACCGGTGGTCCTGCTCCCCACCCAGAGCCAAACTCAACAGGGGACCGATCTGAAAGTAAACCAACATTCTTAATGTCAACACAATGTTTGTTTAAAAAAAAAAAAAAAATCAAAATGTGCAAAGTGGCAGTGACTGTCCAGTTCTGAGAAGCGTCTAGCAAGTCCGAGCGTGTTCGATCTTCTTTAGCAACTGCTGCTGTCTCGCCTGCAATTTTTCCTTTTCCAGCAAGAGCTGGTGCTCCTCGGCCTGGAGGGAGTGGACATACTCCGTGGCCTTTTTCAAAATGACCACCTTGGCAGCCTTCTCATTCTTTACCAGCTCCGGCACGTGGTCCCTGAGCGTGAGGAAGCTGGACCGGAGGTCGTTGCGGCGCTGGCGCTCCAGGATGTTGTGGTTCCTGCGACGCTCACTGTCCTCCGAGTCAGAGTTTCGGGGGCTCAAGCTCTTAGCCTTTGGGGGTATGACGCTCTTGAGTGGACGTGGGGACACCTCGCTCTTTGTCTTCTTCTGGGGCGGCGCCTCCTCACTCTCCACGTAGGGCGACGGGGCGGCATAGTTGTGCTGCTGGTGGATGGGAAGGCATCGTTTGAGGATCAGCTCGCTGGACTGAGCCCTCCCGGGACCCAGGGCTGCGTTTTTGGGTCGCACGGTGATCGTGAATGTGGTGACAGCCTTGCTGTTGGAGGAGGAACGCCGCTTCTCCACAGTGACCACGTCGATTTCCTCCTCTTCATCTTCCTCTTCATCATCCTCATCATCTGAGAAAAAGATGGGAGTTACCCTCGTGTGAGAACCACTGGAATGAAATTCACATATGTATCCATGCTAATATGTATATATATCTGTCTCACACAGTGTGGTATATGTATAGGTCCATCAACACAGATGCGGACAATATCGTATTTGTTTTAGATCTCTTTAAACTCAGCATACCCGTAGGCCGGACACAGTGGCTCACACTGTAATCTCAGCACTTTGGGAGACCCAGGCTAGCAGATCACCTGAGATCAGGAGTTCCAGACCAGCCTGGCCAACATGGTAAAACCCCGCCGCTACTAAAATACAAGTTTGCTGAGCCTGGTGGTGCCATGTTTGCAATCCCAGCTACACAGGAGGCTGAGGCAGGAGAATTGCTTGAACCCAGAAGGCGGACATTGCAGTGAGCCTAGATCGTGCCATTGCACTCTAGCCTGGGAAACAAGAGCAAAACTCCGTCTCAAAAAAAATAAAAATAAAAATTCTATATATATTTATATTACATATACATATCTGTAAATATATTTTCCTTCCCCATATCTTGACTGTGCTTCCAGTTTCCATTCAAGACTTTAGCAGGTGGTAGAAATATAAAAAACTTGGGCTTTAGGGTCAGACAGAACCTTGGCTCCATCGCAGACTAGTTGCATGACCCTGGTCAAGTTACTCAGCCTTTCTAAGCCTCTGTTTCCCCAGCTATTGAATGGGGATGATACTGCCTTCACATTAACACGTAGACTTAGCACAGAGCTGCGCCTCTTAGATGCTCAGTAAATGGCAGCTTGAATCATCATCACCAGTCTGCCCTGTGGCCTTATTTACATTTCTAGCTCCACACTTAAAGAGTTTTAAGGTTCATTTTAGGAGCCTCATTTAGCAATTTCCACATGGTCATGTTTGATTTTAAGTCCTTAAACAAACTTGAGGAAAAATTTAATTAACTGAAGAAAAACAACTTTTCGTCTGGAAACCTGCGTTTTATACAGTATGCAGTTTTTCACTTAACAAAGATCAAAATCTTAACTCCAAAGCCATAATCCACGGTTGGTATAAACCTCCAAACGGGAGCAGCCCTCCTCAAAGTCACCAGTAATCACAGCAACAACGAAAACGTGTCACATCATGAGTGCATTTTCCCCCCTCTCCTCATTGACTGCTAGGCTGGGGTAGAAAATTATTGTTTAAAATACAAGCATGAAAATCAAAACACATCTTCTGCTTGATCTGAAGGGGACCGGAAAGCTGAACAATTGTGGGATTTGTTCTAAAGCCGAAATGTGAGGCTGTTCCAGTCTGTGGGTCCCTTTAAGCCAGTGTTTTGGTTTTCTGCCAAGAAGACAGCTGTTGCAAGGAAGTGCTTCCTCACCGAAAGCTGTCAAGGCGCAGACATTAAAGGGACAGAGCCGTTGCAAACTGGAGGCTTATCACCAAGTTTTCTTCCAGCAGCCTCAAAGCTCTCTCCCCAGCCCACAAGGAAATTTAGGCTTGTTATCCACCTGCATTCTGAAAACACTGCTTTTCAAAGTCCAACGGGCGGGGAGGGGGTGGGGGGTGGGTGGCTGCAGCTCCCTGACCAAAGCAAGGCCCACTCTTTGGATAGAGTTCTGTCCGTCCAGACCCCCAGGCAAAGGCTGGGTTTTAACCTTTTCCTTCAGCTTAAGACACAGGCCAGCCCCCACAGTAGGACCCATCAGTAAGTCCTCCCAGGGTGCCCGCGTTCCTGGAGAGGCTGCCGAGTGCCTGCCCTCACCTTCTAGGGCACTGGGTTACAGATACAACTCGCATCTCAAATGAGGCCTGGAAATCAGGCTGGAAGACGAACTGGACCCAGTTTTCACTGCACACTGCAAAGAGGAGGCCCCTTGAGAATGTACACAACTGCTGCTGCACTTGCAGCCAGCTGCCGAAGGAGGGAGGGAGGGCCCCCACCACCTCCAGCCTTTCGGATCCCGGCGCGCCTGCCCGCCCCGCACATCGCCGCCTGCTGGCCACGCACCGGGAGCGAAGAGCCCACCACCCACCGAGCATGGGGGAAGGGAAGGGTGCCGACACTTGGGGAAAAAAGAAAAAGAAAACCGGCTCTAGCCATCTGTGCAACCCTCCTGTAAGTTCCTGCGCCTTAAATAGGGCTTTGCACAGCCCGTGATTCTTCTCGGGATGTCTTTCCCCTCCGCTGACCCGGGCCGGAGAGCCCCCTTCACCCCTGCGCTAACAGGTTTCTGTCCAGGCGAGGCACCCAGCGGCCCCCTAAACCCCCACCCGGGCTAGCAACCAACTTTCCCTCGTTTTACTCCCCAGACTGCGCTGCAAAAGGAAGGTGGGGGACGGCTGAGGGCCCGTGATGGTCTAGAGGAGGGCTCCCCAGGAGAGGGTGGAGGGGCCGTGAGCGAGGGCGAGAACTGGCGAGCCCCCCCTTTGCAGTGGCCTTCTCTCAGCCCCTCCTCTTTGCCCCGAGGAGGAAACGGGACCCCTCGGCCCCAGCACTGCCTCCAGAACGCTCCCCAGAACGAGGCGGAAGAGCACTAACAAAGGGGCGGCGACCCGGGGTCCAGGGCCCCGGGGAGGAAGCCGGACCCGAGCTGGGTTTTTACCTGAATCGCTCAGGGTGTCCTCTCCGGAGGTGCTGAGGGCCTTGTGGTCGCCGCCGCTGGTCTGGCGGCCGCCCGGGCGCAGAGGGGCGACCCCCGGGGCCCCTGCTGCGGCGGCGACACCCGCCCCCGAGGCGACCGTAGCGCCAGCCGCCGGAGCACCGGCCGGGGCTGCGGGCACGGGCGCCGGCTCGCGCTTGCTCACCGGGAAGGGGAAGACCACGGCGGGATCCACGCACTCCGCGGCCGGGTGGGCCAGCTCGGCGGGCAGGGCGGCCCCGGCGCGCCCGGCTCCCGCAGCCCCGCCGAGCCCGCGACCCGCAGGGCTGGCGGCGGCCGCTCCCGGGGACTGGGCGGTGGCGCCCGCGGCCGGGGGCCCGCGGCCGTGCTGCAGCTTCTCGCTCACGGCGCGCTCCAGCTTCTCCCGGGCGGAGAAGCCGCTCCACATGCAGTCCTGGAGGATGACCGGGTTGGGGGTGAGGCCGCCCAGGCCCCCCAGGCCGAACGCGTCCTCCTCGGCCGGGCTGCCCCACAGCTCGTTCTCCAGCAGCATCTCCGTGACCCAGCTCGGGGGCTCGGGGCTGTGCTCCGCGAAGCCACGGCTGGGCGACAGCGGGGGCGTGGGCAGCAGCTCAAACTTCTTCCAGATGTCCTCCCCCGGGGGGGTCGAGTCGGGGCCGCCGAAGTAGAAGTCATCTTCGTCCGGGTAGAAGCAGGGCTGCAGCGAGTCGAACTCGAGGTCTGGGTTCTTGCAGATCATGCCCGGCATGGTGGACGCGGAGCAGCTCGGCATCGGCTCGCCTCCCGGCCGGCGACTGAAAGCTTCTTTCCGCCCCGCGCGTTTTAATACCGGGGGTGCTTCCTTCCCGTGGGGGGCGCGGAAGGCGGGGGCCGGCGCCGACCTCCAACACTGCAACCGACAGACACACCGGAGAGGGTGGGCAAACGGGGCAGACCGAGGGGATAGGCGACGGGCGCCCCCTAACCCTGCTCCCCGGCCTCCCCTCCAAGCCCCCCACTCTGTCCACTGCTTCCGAAGGTGGAGGAAGTTGTGCCTCTGGCTCCCTCCCTCCCTCCCTCCTTTTGTGTACAAGCTGTCTACGACAGGGGGTGGGAGGGGGCATGCAGATGCAGGGGGTGGTGGCGTGGCTCCGCAACTTTGGAAACTGCCATTTCATTCACAGGCGCTGCCTGGGGGAGGGGGCCGCTCCGGGCTGCAGAACCCTAGTTCTCACCAGCAAGCAGGCAACCCCGCTCGCAGCGGTGTGGGGCCGGCTGCTCCGAGGAAGCCCCGAGCTCTCCGACCCAGCTACCGGGTATGGTATTTGGCGTATCTTCCACCCTCTTTGTAAAAATGCAACCTCGGGAGTGCAAATCGTACCAGGGGATTTAGGAAACTTTGCAAGTGAAAAAAAGCCTTTCTCTAGACCGAGACCGACAACAGACACCCATATCCACAAATCCTTCCCCTCCCCAAATTTGAGCAAACGCCCCTCGGCATTCACCCGCTGCAGGAATACTCCTGCCAATAGCTTATTTGGAACCTCTCTAAGGCCACCCCCGCTCTTCCAAACCCCCAACAACGTCCTCTTCCAGGGTGGGGAGGCTGAGCCCCTGTTCCCGGGAATGGTGCAGGGGCGCCCGCGCGGGGTGGGTCGCCTGGAGAGCCTCCTCTCCTCGGAGCTGGAGCAGCCGTGACCCAGATTACCATCGCGGCGGCCTCGCCCCGCCTAACGCCCCCCTTTTTCCTCCAGGGGCAGCCCTTAGAGAAGAACCCCAGCCTGGGGTGGGGACGCACCGGCTCTCCGACAGCTCAAACACAGACAGATCTCCTAGAGCAGGGGGAATTTCTTTTCGCAGAAGCCATTACTCCCCCCTGGTAAGGGCTGCAAAAGGATTAGGGCGGGTCTCCTCTAACCAGGATGCCTTCGGGGCTGGAACTGGCTTTTCTGGGGAAACCCAGAGACGGTTTTGTTTCGGAAGCAGAAACAGTCCCCCGGGCATATTCGGGCGCCCGGTGCGCGCGTCGCGATCCCGGCCAGGGCTTGCCTTGCCCCAGCGCTCGTCGCTCCCTGGGCGCCGGGCGGTTTGTAAGCCCTGCTTCTTACCTCCCGCCGACTGCAGGGGATCCGGAGGCGATTCTGCGCGGGTGTCTCCGGGTGGGCCGGGGGGGCGGGGGTGTCCTCGGGTGGCTACAGTCTGTGCGCGCTTGCGCCTGGCTAGCGCTTGCTCGGCTCCGACACAGTTCCCAGGAGCCCCCCGCATCCACCCAGCGCGTCCAGACAGATGACTGTCACTGCCTGCGCTTTGAAGCTCGGGGGATATTATTAACTGAAAAATCTGACACACCCGGGGGGCGGGGAGAGAAGGGGGCTGTGGCGCAGACAAGGGGGAGGGAGGAAGGAGAGGAAAGCGGCTTCACCCCGCCCTCCTGATTTCCATAAAAATCAGGGGAGGCGCCAAGGCTTTCGCGCCAAAAGCCACTTGCTTTTCTTTGCAGAGAGCAGGCTGCAAAGCTGGGAAGCCCGGGCTGTGCTCCTCCCGCCCTTTTGGACCCCCGGGCTTGCACCGGCTGCACTGAGAACCAGCTGCGCGCCAAGCGGTGCAATGCAGCACCCACCCTGCGGGCCTGGCAATTGCTTGTCATTGAAAGAAAAGAAAAATTACGGAGGGCTCCGGGGGTGTGTGTTGGGGAGGGGGGGAGACCGGCGCTTCCCAGCCAGCCCCCGCTTTGCCTGCGCGTGGTGCAGTGCTGGTTACACCAGCGCTGAGCAAGGCCTTGCAGAGAGGTCGCTCCCGTGTAATTCCGAAGGGAGGCTCGTCCGAAGGTGCAAAATAGCAGGGAGAGGACGCGCCCCCTTAGGAACGAGACCTGGATGTTTCTAGTTTCAGATGGAAGGGAGAGGGGCGCCCCCCTTGTTCGAAAATAAATAAATAAGTGCGAGCTACAAGGGTGGCGCCGCGGTGGTTTCTTCGGCCGAAGGCGACACCTCGCGGAGACGGAGCAGAACGCGGAGCTGCACGGCCTCGCCGCGGCCCTGCGCTCCACTCCGCATGTCCCCGCCGTCCCCGCGGGACTGGCCACGCGTCCGCACCACGGCGGAGAGGGCGGCGGCCTGGCTCCGCTTCCGACGGGGAATGGGCGTGCGTCCCCTGCCACCGTTGCCCGGGCTCCCAAGTTAACCTTTTCAAAGCCGCCCTCCCCCCGACCCCTCCCCAGGGGCAGGCGAATCCGATTTACAGAGATGGAACTGCTGTCCGCACCTCCTGAGACCCAACCTCAGCTTAAAAAACTTGATTCCAAATTGTTGGAGGGAAAAAGGAAAGCTGCTGTAACGACTTCGTTTCTTTGTGCCTCAGTTTCCCCAGTTGTGAAATGGAGTTCGTAGTGGCGCTTACCTGAGAAAGCTCTTAGTCTCCAGCCCAACCGGGAGCGGTGACTCACGCCTGTAATCCTGGCACTTTGGGAGGCCGAGGCGGGAGGATCACCTGAGGTTGGGAGTTCAAGACCAACTTGACCAACATGGAGAAAGCCCGTCTCTACTGAAAATACAAAATTACCCGGGCGTGGTGGCGCATGCCTGTAATCCCAGCTACTCGAGAGGCTGAGGCAGGAGACTCGCTTGAACCGGGGAGGCGGAGGTTGCGGGTTCAAGAAACCTGGGCAACAAGAGTGAAACTCCGCCCCAAAAAAAAAAAATCTCCAGCCCATAATAGTTGTGTCAGCTATTATGATGATGATGACCACGACGTGATATTCTTCCCGGTGAAATTGACACCCCTCTGTCCAGCAGCAGCGTTGGCCCCTCCCTTCCCTCTACCATCAAGTCTTGGCTTCACTCTGGCCTAGCTTTCTTACAGGTGCATTTGTTTGTCGGGTGGGGGTGGGGGGGTCAGACATTATTGCCCCTGACCTCCAAACTCTCCAAGAACAACCCTGATCTCCTGGACCACCCCCTTCACAACCAAATACACAGTGAGGTGGGATTTTGCCTTGAAAATAGACTTGCTGGAGGCAGGGGATTGGGGTTTGGGGTGGGAAAGCTTCCCCACCTCCTCCAACTTTTTTCTCCAAACTGGAAATGCCATTCCCCATCGCCCCCACCACTAGGACTCACCATTGGATCTAGTTAAGGAGGAGGATGCTGCGGGTCAGGGGGCAGCCCATAAAATGCTCACAGATTAGCATTTGTGAAGGCCTTCCCAGCCCTGACCCTGGATGCCCATGGAGCTCTAGGGAGAAAGAACGATTCCCAGAGTTCTAAGAAGCCCATGAATGCGGATGAGCTGTCCTACCAGGCACCTTTATTATTGCTATTTCCTTCACAAATGTAAAAGGCTTCACCTTTGCAAAGGCCATTTACAGCCCCACTACTGCTTTTCCCTAGCCCCCTAATCGCCACCAAGCCCTCCTGCTGAATTCTCGCCTGGCATCCTGTCCTTTCCTGCCGAGCACTCACCTCCATTTGTCATTATCTGTGCCTGGAATATTTGCTCAGTGCCCACTTCCGTGACACTGTGGAAGACAGGCTCAGTCTCCCTCACTAACATGTGACCTGGGTCAGTTTCGCTCCGGAGGGGACCCTTGGGGCACAGCAACGTACCTGTATGTAGTAAGTACTTGTGGCAATTGTTCAAGACCAAGATCACTGAATGAGTCCTACCAACGTGTCCAGATCTTCCATGCCAGGACTGTGAAAATAGGCCAGGAGAGGTCCAGTTGCTGTGATTCAAAGTCCTACCCTTGTCCTTTCTCAGCAGATGAATGACCATCACCAAGCCATTCACCCTTTGTCAAGGGACAAGAGGTAGCAGAAAAAGGGGACAGAAGGACAGGCGACCTGGTTACCCTACATGCCTCTGAGCAAATCATTTATACTTCCTGGACCTCGATTTCTAATCTCCTGCTTTTAATGCAAGCCAGTAATTACTGACAAGTCTGAATCTGAAGGTTAACAGAATGATAAAATTCAACAAATATTTATTGGTTACCTTCATTTGTAAGTAGAAAAAGACTCTGTACATGGAGAAAACATGCTAATGCTGATTCTTAGTCTGTTTGTAGAGAAGCCTGAAAATCCCTCTTAAAAGTGTTGAAATGCTTCAGCTATGTGAACACACGCAAAACAAACCTTCAGATGGCTTTAAAGCCAAGGTTTTGTTCAGTACTGCTGTGGTTTGAATGTGTCCCCCGCCAAAAAACACATGTTGGAAATGTAACCCCCAGTGCAACCGTGTTGGAGGGAACCTAGATCCTAGTGAATCAAATGCCAGTGGGATCTAGACCCCAATCAGTGTCTAGGCTCTTGACACCATCAAGAGAATGAATTCAAAGACCAATTGGAAAATAGTGAAAGTACGATGTATTGCAAAGGGAAAAGTACACGCTCAAGAAAAGGGAATGCGGGTGTACTCAAGGGAGAGTCACCCAAAATCGGGGTTTGGGGCTGCTACCTTTATGGGTTTCTTTAACCAAGAGGCAGGATATTGATGATCATTCCTAGGAAAAAGGTGGAGATTTCTCAGAGCTGTGATACCACCTGTGTTTACTCCAAGCATGGATGTTCTCGGAACTGTCATAATGCTGGTGGGGCGTGTGATTTAGTATGTTAATGAGCATACAGTGAGGTCTTAGGAGAAACCTAGGTCAAATCCAATGCCATGCTGGGTTCAGTGGGTCTTAGCCAGCATGGTCCACACTCAGTTTTTCAGGGTCTTATCAGCTCATAGCCTCTGCAGCTATTTCAACAGTTTCCTTTTGCTGGTCATGTGGAATTGCTGCCCAGAATTTTCTGTTCTTCTGCAGCCACCTTATATTAGTCCTGTCTCAGGGCCTGACAGTAGGTGTTTAGGTCATGAGGGCTCCACTCTTGTGAATGGATTAATGCCAATTATAAAAGGGCTTGAGGCTTGGAGTTTGATCTCTTGCTCTCTCTTCCTTTTTCCCGCCAGGGAATTGTACACCATGAAGGCCCCCAGCAGTTGCTGCTACCTTGATATTGGACTTCTCAGCCTCCAGAAACATGAGAAATACATTCCTTTTCTTTATAAATTATCCAGTCTGTGCTGTTACATTATAGCAACACAAAATGGACTGAGACACGTACCCATCTACTGCTGTGTCTGAGCCCCTGGGTAGGTTCGGAACAGAGGTAAGTTAAGGCACAGCCTCAAGGAGCTCACCGTGGACCAGGGAGGGAGGCTCACATCTGAAGTGGATGCCTCAATCTAATGACCAACTGATAGGATAGAGTTATATACAGGGTTTGGTTTATAATTAAGGCGATTTTTGAGAGAGGATAATATTTTCATTTACAAATCTCCTGTGTACTAAGACACACACACACATACACACACACAAAGAAACAACACACACATAATACACATTGAGCAACAACCTCTAGATGGTTTTTCTAGATTGTGAATTAAAGATCTGCTGGGTTGGCCAGGTATGGTGGCTCACACCTGTAATCCTGGCACTTCAAGAGTCTGAGGTGGGCAGATGGCTTGAACCTAGTAGTTTGAGACCAGACTGGGCAACATGGTGAAACCCCGTCTCTACAAAAAAATATAAAAATTAGCTGGGCGTGGTGGTGCATGCCTTTCGTCCCAGCTACTCGGGAGGCTGAGGCAGGAAGATCACCTGATCCCAGGGAGATCAAGGCTGCAGTGAGCCGTCATCACGCCACTGCACTCCATCCTGGATGACAGAGTAAGACCTTGTCTCAAAAAAAAAAAAAAAAACCTACTAGGTCTATCTTCAGGGGCACAGCACAGTTTCTCCTAGGATCTTCACACCCTTCTCCCTTAAAATGTATATATGCTTACTGATTAAATAATTTTAAAATCCCCGGGATGGATTGACTTTTATTTCAGAAAAGAGTAAAGCTAGCTCTCTCTGCCTAACCCAAATACAAAAAAAAGAAGTGGGGTGTGGGAGCGCTGGATGTAAGAATTTAACTACCATAAAAATATGACAACAGTAATAGAAAATAATTGCCATATATATGAGCCAAAGATTATATCCCAGGTATAAAAGAGCTCCTACAAATTGAATAGAAGAAAACAGCCAGGTAGAAATATGACTCTAGGATATGAGTTGGTAATTTACTGAATAAGAAATGCAAATTGTCAATAAACATAAGAAAAGATGGTCAACTTCACCAGGACTCAGGGGAATGCAAATGAAATCTCAATGAGATTACCGTTTTGGGTCTAGCAGATTGACCCAAAGTACTGGCCAGCCTGGGGGCGGGACAGAGGCTCAGATACACTGCTGGTGTGTCAGCCTCAAGAGGAAAAGCAATTCCACTCTTCAGAATCCATCCTATGAGAAGTAATAAGACAAACACATAAAAGCATATAAACAGGAATGTGCGTGGCTGCATCATTCTCAATAACAAAAATACTGTAAGCAATCTAAATATCCATAACAAAAACAAATCAAACAGGAGAATGGTATGTAAGATACCCACACAGTGGAATAGCGTACAAATGTGTTAGATCAATAGTTACACACTTGGGAAAGGTTCACGAGGGTGAAGGAAAATAAGCAAGGTATAGACCAATCTGTCTGGTATTTTGGATATATATGTACTTAGATATATCTGCATCAACCCAGTAATAAATTGAGAAAAATGTGCACCAAATTGTATTTTTTTTTTTTTTTTTCTGAGACCAAGACTTGCTCTGTTGCCCAGGCTGGAGTGCAGTGGTGAGATCTCGGCTCACTGCAACCTTCGACTCCCTGGTTCAAGCAATTCTGTTGCCTCAGCCTCCCAAGTAGCTGGGATTATAGGAACGCACCACCACGCCCAGCTAATTTTTGGCTTTTTAGTAGAGACAGGGTTTCACCATTTTGGCCGGGATGGTTTCTATCTACTGACCTCGTGATTCACCTGCCTCGGCCTCCCAACCTGCTGGGATTGCAGGCGTGAGCCACCGCACCCGGCCCCCAAATTGTTAACAGTGGTTTACTTTGAAGAAGAGAATCAGTCAGGTAGAGGGAGAAACATTCCTGTTGATTGATTGATTGATTGATTGATTTACAGACGGAGTTTCACTCTGTCATCCAGTCTGGAGTGCAGTGGCCTGATCTTGGCTCACTGCAAACTCTGCCTCTTGGGTTCAAGTGATTCTTGTGCCGCAGCCTCCCGAGTAGCTGGGATTACAAGTGCCCGACAGTATGCTATGCCTGGTTAATTTTTTTTTTGAGACGGAGTCTCAATTTAGAGCCCAGGCTGGAGTACAATGGCACGGTCTCAGCTCACTGCAGCCTCCGCCTGCCAGGTTCAAGTGATTCTCCTGCCTCAGCCTCTCAGGTAGCTGGGATTACAAGCACATGCCACCACACTAGGCTAATTTTTGTATTTTTAGTAGAGACGGGATTTCACCATGTTGGCCAGGCTGGTTTCGAACTCCTGATCTCAAGTGATCCCCCTGCCTTGGCCTCCCAAAGTGCTAGGATTACAGCATGAGCCACTGAGTCTGGCCTACAACTTTTTTTTTTTTTTTTTTTAACAGTGGGGTTATGAGCAAATTTAATTTCTTTATTTCTGTTATTTTTCAAAAATAATTTTGTTATTTCTCAGTAAAGTTAATCATTTCAAGCAATCTATGGGACCCTTTTGTGAAGGCTAAAGTCACCCCTAAATTTCTCCTTTGTTTCCCAGGCTGTTTGGCATTTTTTTCCCACCAAACTGCTACTGAACTGAGTCAGCTGAGAGTGGGTTCAAAGAGGCAAAGATGGACAAAAACGGGCACTGCTTTAATTAAGATTAGAATCAAGCCCATCAAAGCCATGTAACGTATATGATGTTGGATGTGCCCAAGGCAAAGTGCACAGGTTTTGACATCTGAGGCAGGAGGAGTTTCAGACCCACCATTGAGAGAGTTTTGGAGGTGGGAAGTTTTGTTTGTAATGGCATAATTAGGTTTAAAACAAAAATTATCCTCATTTCATGCCAGTGATTTGATTACTGATTTAGAAAATGGAAGTGTCCGGCAGACCCTGGACTGCCCTCACAGATGAATTTTGCATCCTTGGAGGCAGCTCAAAGATCCCCTCCACTGTGAAGCCTTCCCTCCAGCTTTGTGCTTGACATATAAGATGGAGTGAGTCAAAATGCACTGCAAACCACGAAGAGCGATGGGCAATGAATGTGATAGTGTTGGTGTGGAGTTGGAATTCTTAGTTTCCTTATGCTAAAAGTCAAAATAGGAAAAGTGTCCCTGGAGACAGCTGCTCAAGGTCAGGCTCCACAGGAATGGGGTTTGGGGGAAAATAGGTTTCCCCTTGTGAACCTCAAACTTGAAACTGTCAGTGCACCAAAGTGGCTCACAATTAGGGAATCTTCATCTTAGTAGGAACATGTAAGGTGTACAATGAATTCTGATGCCAAATCTGGCCTTTGAGTCCCTTTGGCTCTGCCCCTTGGAACAGGCAGGCTCTTTACCAAGGAGAGGGGTCTCCTTTTCCTGGGATTACTTTCCAGACACAATAATGTGCTTTGGGTGTGTGCAGCTCACCTCCAGCTGTGCTGCAGCTTTCATATCTTCTCCTCAGGTGATTCCTTGGTATATGGCTGATCTCACCCATGGATTCTTGCTAATTTCATTTTCCTATAATGCTGGATACACTCCTGCAGCCCCACGGATGGCCCTGGCCACCTCAATATCTGAAGGAAATTGTTAGAATCTGCCTGCTGCCCCTTTCAGCTTCCTTGGACTCAGATAACAGTCACTGATAAATATCAGTGATTCTATCTGCTCATTTCCAGAAGCTGCTTCTGACCTAGAAAGTCTTTTCCTTTTGTTTCTGCTTATTCCATTTATTTCCTCTATGTTCAGCTGGAGACTGTCCTGGAAGGAATCTCGTCCTCCCTTCCACTAACCCTACTCATCCCCTGCCCCAAATCTCCATTAATCTCATACTGCCTGATGCCAACACTGG
>PVKP010011899.1:45250-60112 GCA_004027715.1 Plecturocebus donacophilus | reverse complement strand
AATTAAAAGCAAAAACCATATGATCACCTCAATAGACGCAAAAAAAAAAAAAGCATTTGGTAAAACCCATCATGTCTTTGTGATTAAAAAAAAAAAGCCTTCAACAAACTAGCATAGAAGGGACTTCTTACCTCAAATTAATAAAAGCCATATACGATAAACCCACGGGTAACATCATACTGCACCAGAAATATTGAAAGCCTTCCCCCTGAGAACTGGAATAAGATAAAGATGACCACTTTCACCACTTCTATTCAACATAGTACTGGAAGTCCTAGCCAGAGCAACCACGCAAGAGAAAGAAATCAAGGGCATCTAAACAGGAAAAGCAAAAGTCAAATTATCACTGTTCACTGATGATATGTTGGTATACCTAGAAAACCCTAAAGACTCCTCTAAAATACTCGCAGATTTAATCAATTAATTCAGTAAAGTCTCAGGTTACAAAATCGATGTACATAAATCAGTAGCCCTGCTATATACCAACAATGACCAAGCCAAGAAACAAATCAAAAATTCAATCTCTCTTAAAGCAACTATAAACAAAAGCAAAACAAACAAACAAAACCCTAGGAATATACTTTACCAAGGAGGTGAAAGATCTCCATAAGGAGAACTATGAAACACTGTTGAAAGAAATCATAGATGAAACAAACAAATGGAAGCATATCCCATGCTCACGGATTGGAAGAATCAATATTGTGAAAATGACCATACTGCACAAAGCAATCTACTGATTCAATGTAATTCCTATCAAAATACCAACATCATTTTTCAAATAATTAGAGAAAAAAATGCTAAAATTCACATGAAGCCAAAAATGAACCCAAATAGCTACAGCAATCCTAAGCAAAAAGAACAAATCTGGAGGCATCACATTAGTGAACTTCGAGTTATATTACAATATTATAATTACAAAAACAGCATGGTATTGCTATGAAAGTAAGCATCTAGCTCAATGGAAAAGAATGGAGAACCCAGAAACAAAGCCACCGAGAAATACTTACAGCCACCTCATCTTCAACAAAGCATACAAAAACAAAAATTAAAGGACACCCTATTTAATAAATGGTGCTTGGAAAACCTGCCAGCCACATGTAGAAGAATAAAACTGGATCCCTATCTCTCACCTCGTACAAAAATCAACCCAAGATGGATCAAAGACTTACATCTAGGACCAGAAACCATAAAATTTAAAGAAGATAACCTTGGAAAAACTCTCTGGACATTGGCCTAGGCAAAGAATTCATGACTACAACTCCAAAAGCAAATGCAACAAAAACAAAAACAAATAAATGGGACCTAATTAAATTAAAAATCTTCTGCACAGCAAAATAAATAATCAGCAGAGTAAACATACAACCCACAGAATGGGAGAAAATATTTGCGAACTATACATTTGACAAAGGACTAGTATCCAGAATCTGCAAGAAACTCAAACAAGTCAGCAAGAAAAAAATAATGATTCCATCAAAAAGTGAGCTAAGTACATGAATAGACATCAAAAGAAGATATACAAATGACCAACAAACACATGGAAAAAAATGTTAAACATCATTAATCATCAAGAAAATGCAAGTTAAAGCCACAGTGAAATATCACCTTACTCCTGCAAGAATGGCCATTATTAAAAAGTCAAAAAACAATAGACATTGGAATAGATGTGGTAAAAGGGGAATACTTACACGCTGCTGATGAGAATGTAAACTAGTACAACCTCTGGAAAACAGTATGGAGATTCCTTAAATAACTAAAAGTAGATCTACCATTCAATTTAGCAATCCCAGTACTTGGTATCTACCTGTATTAGTCCATTCTAATGTTGCTGTTAAGAACTACTTGATACTGGATAATTTATTTATTTTTTAAAAAAGAGGTTTAATTGGCTCATGGTTCCTCAGGCTTTACAGGAAGCATGGCTGAGGAGGCCTCAGAAAATTTGTAATCATGGCAGAAGGTGAAGAGGAAGCAGATACATCTTCACATGAGGGAGCAGGAGAGAGAGAGGGTGAAGCAGGAAGTGTTACACGCTTTTAAACAACCAGATCTCATGAGAACTCACTGTCATGAGAACAGTAAGGGAGTAGTATGTCCCCATGATTCAATCACATCCCACCAGGTTCCTCCTGCAACCCTGGGGATTACAATTTAACATTTGGGTGGGAACACAAAGCTAAACCATATCATTCCTCCCTCACCCCTGCCAAATCTCATGTCATTCTCACATTTCAAAACACAATCATGCTTTCTCAACAGTACCCCAAAGTCTTAACTCACTTCAGCATTAACTCAAATGTCCACATTCCAAAAGAGCCCTATATTTGTACCCTTTGATCTATGAGCCTATAAAATCAAAAACAAGTTAGTTACTTCTAAGATACAATGGGAGTACAGGCATTGGATAAATGTTCTTCAAAAAGGGAAAAATTTCCCAAAACAAAGTGGGTACATGCCCCATGAAAGTCCAAAACCCAGCAGGCCAGATATTAAATTTTAAAGCTTCAAAATAATTTCCTTTGACTCCATGTCTCACATTCAGGCAACACCAATGCAAGGGGTGGGTCCCAAGGCCTCAGGCAGCACTGCTCCTGTGATAACAGCTTCTGTGGTGACTGTTTTCATGGGCTGGTGTTGAGTGTCTGAGGCTTTTCCAGGCACATGGTGCAAGCTGTCAATGTATTTACCATTCTGGGGTCTGGAGGATGGTGGCCCTCTTCTCACAGCGCCAGTAGGCAGTACCCTAGTGGGGTCTCTATTTGAGGGAGCCCCAAATTTCACCTCTGTACTTCCCTACTAGAGATTCTCCATGAGAGTTCCACCCCTGCAGTAGACATCTGCCTGGACTTCCAGGCATTTCCATACATTCTCTGAAATCTAGGCAGAAGCTCCCAAGCCTCTACTCTTGCCCTCTGCACACCCACAGGCTTACTGCCACATGAACACTGCCAAGGCTTATGGTTTGCACCCTCTGGAGCAGCTGCCTCAGACATATCTGGGACCCTTTTAGTCACAGCTAGAACTGGAGTGGCTGGGATGCAGGGACCAGTGTCCTGAGGTTGTTCAGGGCAGTGGAGCTCAGGGAAGTGGGACATCTGGACCCCTGGGCCCAGCCTACAAAATCATTCTTTCCTCCTAGGCCTGGCTTGAATTCCTCCCTAGAAGATGGGTTTTTCTTTTCTACCACATCAGGGCTACAAATTTTCCAAACTTTTACACTCTGTTTCCCTTTTATATATAAGTTCCAGTTTCAGGTCACTTCTTTGCTCACAAATATAAGCGTGTGCTGTTAGAAGCAGCCAGGTCACATGTTCAATGCTTTGCTGCTTAGAAATTTATTCTGCCAGATACTCTAAGTCATTACTCTCAAGTTCAAAGTTCCACAGATCTCTAGGGCAGGGGGACAATGCCTCCAATCTCTTTGCTAAGGAATAATAAAAGTGACCTTTGCTCTAGTTCCCTGTAAGTTCTTCACCTCCATCTGAGACCACCTCAGCCTGGACTTCATTGTCCATATCATGATCAGCATTTTGGTCACAACAATTTAACAAGTCTCTAGGAAGTTTCAAACTTTCTCTCATCTTCCTGTCTTCTTCTGAGCCCTCCAAACTGTTCCAACCTCTGCCCATTACCAGCTTCCAAAATTGCTTCCACATTTTCAGGTATCTTTAAGCAATGCCCCATTCCTTGTACCAATTTTCTGTACTAGTCCATTCTCACATTGCTATAAAGAACTACCTGAGAATGGGTAATTTATAAAGAAAAGAAGTTTAATTGGCCCATGGCTCCACAAGTTGTACAAGAAGCATGGCTGGGGAGGCCTCAGGAAACTTACAATCATGGTGGAAAAAGGGGAAGCATGCACATCTTCACATGAAGAAGCAGAAGAGAGAGAGAGAGAGCAAAGGTGGAATGCAACACTTTTAAACAACCAGATCTCATGAGAACTCACTATCATATCATGAGAACAGCAAGGGAGAAATCCACCCCCATGATTCAATCACCCCTCCTCCAACACTGGGAATTACAATTCGATATGAGATTTGGGTAGGGACACAGAGGCAAACCATATCACTATTTGAAATAAAAGAAGTTATTATATGAAGAAGACACATGCACATGTATGTTTATTGCATCTCAGTTCACAATCGCAAAGATATGGACCAACATAAGTGCCCATCAACCAGTGAGTGGATAAAGAAAATGTGGTATACATACACTGTGGAATAGTACTCAGTCATGAAAAGGAATAAAATAAAGTATTTTGTAGCAAATTGAAGGGAGCTGAAGGCCATTATTCTAAGTGAAGTAACTCAGGAATGGAAAACCAAATACCATCTTTTCCCACTTATAAAGGAGCTAAGCTATGAATATGCTAAAGCATAGAGAGTGTTATAATGGACTTTGGAGACCTAAAAAGGGGAGAGTAGGAGAAGGATATGGGATTAAAAACTATATAATGTACAACGTACACTACTTGGGTGACAAGTGCACTAAAATCTCAGAATTCACCACTATATAATTTATCCATGTAATCAAAAACCCTTTGTACCCCAAACACTATTGAATTTTTTTTTAATATTTAAAAAAGAAAGAAAGGGCAAGGCACAGTGGCTAGTGCCTGTAATCCCAGGACTTTGGGAGGCCAAGGCAAGCAGATCACCTGAGGTCAGGAGTTTGAGACCAGCCTGACCAACATGGAGAAACCCTGTCTCTACTAAAAATGCAAAATTAGCTGGGCATGGTGGTGCATGCCTGTAATTCCAGCTATTCAAGAGGCTGAGGCAGGAGGTGGAAGTTGTGGTGAGCTGAGATTGCACCATTGCACTCCAGCCTGGGCAACAAAAGGGAAATTCTGTCTCAAAACAAAAGCAAAAACAAAAAAAGGGAAGAAAGACACATAGTAGGTGTTCTTTAAATGTGGAAAGATTGGCTAAGGGAAGCAAGAATAATGTGAGAATAAGCACAGGGTAGCAGTGAATGTGGTGTACACAGGGAAAAGTCAGAGAACAGAGTGTACCGAGAAGCAGGCTCTCTGTTCTGATTGTGCAGAAACGCAGCGTTAACTCACAATTTTCAGTGGCACTAGCACTGTCAAGTTTTTGTTTATTTGTTTTTTCACCCAAGAAAGGAAGATGTTCAGACTACAGATTGTGTTCAAGAAATTGTATATTTTTAGTTGAACAAATAGCGAGGTTTGAACATAAATTAAGGAAGGCACATATACTGTACAGAGACACAAATCTTCCCAACTCCAAAATTTGGACGTTTATATGGGAAATTTGGTTGGGCAGTCTAAGTGAAGGAAGTTTCAGAAGGACTTGGAAAATCAAGAGAGTTTCCTACCTTCATGATGCTGTGAGGCATTGTGCCCCAGAGTGAAAAATGCAATTTTGTGAGTTGGTGTGGCAGGCTTGGAATACCACCGCTTTCAGCAGCTCACTCAGGGCTGGTGAGGGCTATTTGTACCTCACTGAGGGCTTCTCTACAAGAAAGCCCTGAATCCTTTTCCTCCGCAGCTTCACTATAGGACACTTTTTCGAAGCAAGAACATGCATTTCCCCTCTGGTGCTCCGCAGCGGTCCTCGGAGCCCAGTGTCACCCACCTGGGAATGACTGCTCCTACTTCAGAGAACACTGGGACACTTAAGATGAAAAGCCCCCGGAATTTAGCAAACAGCCATCTGTCTGGCATCGCTTTGGTAAAAGTGACTTCTAGGGTACTCTAAACCGCTTTCAAAAAACAATTAGTCACTTCGACTTCCTCACCCCGCAAGAGTTAGGACGGCAGCAGTGGAGTGCTCGCTCAGGAGCTGTATTTATTTAGCGATTAGCCTAGCACTTTGATTTTAGGGCAAAAGCGAGCCAGACAGTGCGGCTGACGTAAGGATCAAAAAGGCCACCTATCATTCGCGGAGGACACCTGCCTCCTCGGCCTGATAACGTGACTATTTCTCTGCATCGGATTTTAACTTTTGTGTTTTTGTTTTGTTTCATCGCTCCATGGAAGTCATTCATTATTTGAAGCGGGCTCTGAGGAAGCGAGCTGCATCCTCCCGTCCTTGCGCGTCTGCTTAGGTCTCTCTGAAGCAGGTCCCTCTGGACTCTCAGATCTGGGTCAGCAGGACGCATGGAGGGGTAAGGGTGCGGGTCCCCTACCCCGGCGAACGGCGCTGAGCGCTGGAATCCGCCCCGCGGAGGCTCGGTGGGAGCGCCGAGAACTCGCCAGCACCTCGCGCCGCAGGCCGCCTCCCAGCCCAGGACTTGGGAAAGGAGGGAGGGGACGAGTGGAGGGAAAGTGGGGCCGGGCTGGGGGTGCCTGGGAAGCCAGGCTGCGCTGACGTCACTGGGCGCGCAATTCGGGCTGGAGCGCTTTAAAAAACCAGCGTGCAAGCAGAGATGCTGCTCCACACCGCTCGGGCCGCGAGCAGCAGCGAGGCACAGCGCCAGTGTCGCCGCTGCAGCCAGGGCTGCTCCGCAGGCCAGCGTGGCTGCAACAGGCACCTCAGACCCCGCTGCGCTTCTCCTCGTGGTCCACGCCGGAGGGGCAAGAACGCGGCGCCCGGCGCTGCAGACACCCGCTGAGCTGCAGAAGCCCACGGCGCAGCGCCCTGCGCGCCAAGGCCCACAGCAGCCCGGTGCTGCCCTCCGCCAGCGTCCGGCTCGTAGCCCCCTGCTTCGGGCAGCATGGACACCGCCTGGCTCGGTGTGCTCCTGTCCCTGCCCGTGCTGCTGCAGCTGGCGGCCGGGGGCGGCTCACCCAGGTCCGGCGCACTGCTGCGGGGCTGCCCCACACACTGTCATTGCGAGCCCGACGGCAGGATGCTGCTCAGGGTGGACTGCTCCGACCTGGGGCTCTCGGAGCTGCCCTCCAACCTCAGCGTCTTCACCTCCTACCTGTAAGTTCTTCCCCACTTCACTCCGGGAGAGGGGCTAATAGGGGAGGGAAGGCTAGTCCAAGGCGAGGCTGGAGGCTCCTTGGCGCCCGCCTGCTCTGAAGGGGGCAGGCGAGTTTGTCAAAGGCATCCTGTCCCGGCCTGTTTGGGCCCCCAGAGAAATGCACGTGTCTCGGGGAGCAGCGTGCTGGCACTTTTGGGGCCCGCAGAGAAATGGCTTTGAGTGCAACCCGAGAAAGCGCTGCTGCCCTGCAGCTTCCCGGTCCAGCACTAGGTACATCGCAGGGCGAATTCCTGCAAATGGCAAATACAGGCATTTGCGTACAGAGAGGGCATTTCTGCACCAAGCCTGGAACCCAAAGGCAGGCAGCCATCTGGTCCCCGCCCCAACAGCTTCTCTGCGTCTAGTCGCATTCCACGAAAAGATGGTCTGTAGGAAGTTTCCCCAAAGGAGAAACAACTTGCCTGGCTCCAGAGGGTTTTATTCTGCATCCCTTGCACAGTGACGTGATGTAACCTTTTTCTTTTCTTTCCTCTTTTCCTCCCTTCCTTCCTCCCTTCTTCCTTCCTTCCCTCCCTCCTTTCTTATTTTCTTTCTTTTTTAACGGCGTGATTAAAATGTGGCAGCCACAAACTCCGATTAGAGCTGCCAGAACGTTATCTTTACCTTTGGCTGCCCGCGCCGCCCTTTGAAGTGCCCGCGGCCGCTGTGTAATCTTTAACCATCTCCCCCCCAGGGGGAGGAAAGGGGAAGTGGGCTGAAGGCTGTTGGGCTGGTAAACAGCGGCACGGACACCCAAAGGGAGCCCTGAAGCTCTCTATCATCCCTGGGGGACCCTCCCCACCCTTCTCTCCCCACCACCACTTCCAAAGCGCTGAGGCAGCGGCTCATTGCATAATTTTGTCTCTGGAAAACCAAGGCCCGAGGGTAACAGGTGGTTGGGTGAACGCGGTGACCCAGGAGGAACCCTATTCTCAGAGATGACTCCCTCCACCCCCAGCAAAGCATCTGGGGCTTCATTCCTTCTGGCGGAAAGACCAGGTTCTAGGCCACTCTGGGAAACAGGTGCTCCTAACCACAAGGTGAAACATTGAGGTTTTAGTTCAAGCCATTGCAGCGAGCCCACCCCAAGCCCATGCAATCCCAGGTTTCGGCTTCTCTGATGTACCTTGGCAGGAGAGAGTTGGTATGTTTGTGAACCCGTTCTTCCATCTGTTGAGTTGTTTTCTGGAGAGAAGAAACATGAAGAGGCTTGCACAACATTTTCCACTAGGTAGTGATTCTTTTTCTGGAGACAGAGTGAGGAAGAAAAAAAAATCTTTTACTTGCTTTAATATTGTCTTTAAAGAAAAGTACCATCCAGCTACATGTTACGATTGGTAGATGGAAGGTCACCTCCTCATTTGCCGTAAAGCTGCTTTAACTGCTTTTTCTTTTTCACCTGAAAGAATGGTAAAATTCTTTTTCCCACCAGGCTTCCCCTCAATTGCACTCATTGCATGTGGTAGTGATATTGTTCCAGGAATGGAAATCGGCTCTCCTAAATGATTGCGCTCTCAAAATTCACATTTCCTCCTTCTGAACAGCTGTCTCTACTACAAAGCAGAATACTCATCTCCAAGCTCTCTAACCGCTAAAGGCAGTGTTGCAAGGATCCTGAGCTCCCCAAAGCAGTGAATTTCTGAGACCAGTTTGGCAATTTTGCTTAGCAGCCTATCACTCTGCTTTTTCCCCATCACCCTGAAGAAGTTTGACTATATACAAGTGAGGTGTGCAGTGCCCTCAATCACTTAACCTACTATTTAAATTATACATTCATTATAAAATACATTTAAGAACACAGAAAATAAACTTATGAATAGTTCCAGATTGCTTTCTTCTCTCCCTTGAAAGAACAAACATTTGTTAGGCTTCCGTTACTGAAAGTAGGCATAGAATTCTGCTTTAAACCATTTCCCACATACCTCGAATGCATTTAACTGTGTCCTCCATGTGCTCAGGAGAACCTACTGCCACCTACTGCCAATGTTCCTATCTATCTATAGATAGAACAATCTATCTATATTACAGATAATCTCTTGAAGTTAAAATACTGTTAGGAAATTAAGCGTCATATTATTCTCATGTTATTTGATGACAGCCTGTAAGCCGGCCTAAAAAGAAATTTTCCTAGTGCCCTATGAATTATTAAACTCAGAGTGTCTGAATAAAGTGATACGTAAATGTTAAATACTTATTTCTAATGCAACACAGTTCAGGGAATATGATTGTTAAATATAGAAGTCAGTCCTGAAGCATATAATCAACCTGGTTTTCTTTATAATGTGTGATTTCATAATTTGGTATCCTTATATACTAAAAAATGCCAAGGGACATGGGATGCCCTTTGAGCAGGTGTTGAAGGTTTAGGGTTATTTTGGTTTTTTACAACCACAAGAACGCTATGCAGACATGAAGGGTAGATGATGCCCTCTTTTGGTTACACCTAGTATTCTCTGACCATTTCTGTCTTCACTTGTGCAGTCAAAACATAAAAGAGGAATCTTGACTTACTCATATTCAAATAAATGAATATGTGTTCTAGTGATTTTCTTATTTTAAGGAATAACTTCCCTTAACCGTTGAAAGGGAACACAAAGTTATAGCTCCACTCCACTGGGGCCCAGTAGTAATTGAGCCTTGATGAGAAAGTTGCAGTGTACAAAGACTGAGGTGGTGAAAAGCCAGAACTACTCTCATTTATTTGTAAGAGGTTATCATCATTTATTTAGTCAAAATGTTATCTCCTAATCCCCCTCAAAAAAAGAACAAGCATTTCCTTTTCTTCAAACAGACTGATGATGGCAAGTTCCAGCTGTACACATTTGGCAAGTAGCTGCACACATTTGCCACAATCTGATAGCCAGCCAGTCAGACTTGTAGGTAAAGAAAGTTTCCTACATCTCTTCATAGAATGCAAGCACTATTTATGTGCCATTTTATAATCTTTTTTCCCAGAAAAGCAAAATGTTAAGCCAGTCCAAATATTAATATTAACTCTCTTTTCTTACTGAGCTGCCTTCCCCAGTAGGTCTTTAACTGGACCAGGGAACATAGCGGAAACACTGGAAAAATCTCAATCTTCATCTCTTCTCTCCCCCAACTCCCCCAGCAAGTGGTTATGAGCTCTGATTTTACTAACAGGGGCTAATAAAGTTTACTTAGCAGAAAATAAGGAACACACCAAAGTTGAGATATAAAAGCAGACAATAATTATTTACAACATTTAGTACATCTCTATCTACCAGTTCTGATCTGTCCTAAATAACGTAGTTCTAGCATCTAATCTTAGTATAGATAAGTTACTTTAATGCATCAAATGTGGACATTTTTGCTAATAGGGTCTTAAAAGTAAACTCTCCTCTACTACTTTGATGTGTCTTTCATCTAGTTAGTGTGACATTCACATAGAAAACTAAATGCTAATGATCATCCTAATAGAGTAAATATACTTTTCTTTATTGGTCCAGAACAGCTATTTTTTCCTTGCTGTGCTTAAAGGCATTCACATTACATCCACAAGCAAATTTGTGTTATATAAACCAAAGAAACCAAGAGAAAAGAATTTTTTTTTTAATTTTATGTAGTTTGGTTATTTTTCATATGTAACTTTGAAACAAAATTGAATTTTACACATAACTAGTAAAACTAATGTTAATAAGAATGGAACCAAAGCCTCAATTAGTTAAATTAGGCACCGGTTTACTATCATAAATGTGTTTTAATATTTAAGATGCAGTTTCAAAATGAAAGATCCTATTTAGAATCTTCTTTGAAAATAATTTAATATAGTTCTGCTTCTCTTCAAGCAAAGAAAGTTATCTTAAATAAAAGAAAATGTACTTTAGAAGTGATTACAAAAATAGTGACTGTTATAACAGTCTTAACATTTAGATCAGTTACAAATATTATACAATTTGCTCTATAATGTACTTTTAGAATTGTTTGAAATATAATGATGCCAGTCAATTTTCTTCATTTTAATAAAGTTCTTTCTTTTTCTCCAGGATTCCTGGGGATTTTTTCCATAGTGTTTTTGTTATGGGGTGAATTACTAAAACTAATTGATCATTAGGCTAAGTAACTTTTAAAAGTCATGAGCTCATTCAAACAATTTTGTGGCATAAATTTAGAATAAATATTTTACTGAATGTATTTAACATATGCATAGCAGAGTTTGTATGACAAGAATGAATTTTTATACACAATAAACATGATCTTTAGTTTTTTTCTTTCTTCCTTGTGCATTTTCCTCAAAGTAAGGAGTTCTGATGTAGCAACAAAAGGTAGCAATCATAAATGAGTTAGAAGATCAGAATCAAGAAATAGCCTGTGGAATTAAATAACACCATGTTTTGTTAACAGACCAGTCACACTTGGATGTGTTTAAAGAAGTTAGGAAACACAACACTGGTCTATGATTTCTGAAAGTTAAGTATTTTATCTGAATGATTTTATTGTTTTCAGTTTTCAAGATATACCTGCCAAAGGCATAGAAGTATCAGACCAAACAATTAACCCAGTAAAGCTATCATAAAATTAAAGACATTATAGAATATTTATAATTTTATAACTGAAACTTAATTTTGACTTAGCAAAGCTTTTTTTATATTTCTTCTATCAAATTCATGCATTTAAGTCATTTTAGCTACAAATGTAA
The DNA here is from genome assembly GCA_004027715.1 of Plecturocebus donacophilus. Taxonomy (NCBI): domain Eukaryota; kingdom Metazoa; phylum Chordata; class Mammalia; order Primates; family Pitheciidae; genus Plecturocebus; species Plecturocebus donacophilus. The sequence continues at coordinate 48,519 of PVKP010011899.1, read as the reverse complement.
GTATGTTTCTAAATAATCTAAATCACATGCCATAAGATAGAAATGAAAAACAGTAATGGGTTATCCAAGGAGCAATTTTGTGAAGTAATGTTTTTGTTTGGTTCAGTTATTTATGCAAATCTAGAATAAAGCTAAATGGCGTATTTTCTTGTAAACACTTCCCCAGTAGATATTTCTGGTAAATTGAAGTCTTCATGAGAAGGCAAATTCTTCCTATAAGATTCAACTTCCTCACTCTAGTTGCAATATTTTCCTTTATAGAGTCTCATTTTGTAGTAGAGAGATAAATCAGACTGGCACTAAAGCCACAACTGATTGGTATATTATGTATCAAACAAAATGAGTTGAGTATCAAGTCCTGTTGCTATTTTTTATGTATCTTAGTAGAATTTTACTTGTTAAATCTGCCCATGAGTTCCAGCTCACTACAACTCTTTTATTCCCAGATCTGTCATCTTTAATCCACCCTTTTATTTAGCCATTGTGGATACTAACTACATGCCCAATTTCACCTATAGAACTCTATGTATGGCAAAAGGAGATATTTCACAGTCTATAATGTGGAATTTTAAATTAAATTCTTGTAATTCAAAATTTATTTTGTTCTCCGTATGTTACATGGTAGGAAGCAGGTCCACTCTTAAAATCTGTGGCATTTTTTTCCCGTTAAATTGCTTAAGCCCAGTGGGAATGCCTGGCTTAAAACTAGAAGGGAGAAAATCATTAGTCATTTGATTTAAAGAAATGGAATAATATATCTAGTGGTAACACTAAAAAGCTTTTAACAGGGCATTAGCATTAGTAGAATACTATTAAAAGATGTTTCATAAGCAGAAGTGCTTCCATATATCCTCATGTATTACTTCTCTTTTTAATGTTTAAGTCTGGAATTGGAGAGGCTGAAATTTACTTGGAGAGTATGCAAAGGAACAGACTCCTGACCATATGAACAACTTCTTGAAAGTCAGATGAAATAACACCCCATGATTTAATGACGGGTTCTTTCCTTCAGGGCTAATTCTTCTTATTTGGCTGTGAGCTCCTCCAGGGTAGGACATTTTCCACTTTATATCCCAAGGGCCCATACCGATGCCTGACTCTTACGGGAGTTTCGTAAATACTGAATGTTTTTCAGTAATGTTGAATTGAGTGGAATTGACTGAACCAGCTGCTGAGATCCCAGAGGCTAGCAGGGTCAGAGAAAGACAGGTGAGAACTACTAGTTCGCAAGTACAAACAACACAAGGCCGATGGTATTCCACAATTATTGTCCAGCCTCATTTAAAGTATGACTGAATGATGTTCAGTTTAAATGATGCAATGAGTTGTTTATTAACACATGCCATGATTTACATGTATAAATTACTTTATTCTTTCAGTAGCAATATTCATAATAACTGGTAGTTGGATTGTGTTTCCCAAATGTCCAGCACTAAATACTTTGCTTAGTCAAAGGTCCCACAAAGGTTCTAAATACTTTACTCAGTCAATGCCCCACTTGTGGTGGGGCAACTTGCGACAAGTTAGGAATGATAATAGCACCTCTTATTAGGTAAGCTTACCGTAAGCTTATTTCAAGTATTTCCATTGCTCAAAATATTTTTGGACTTCCTTTGAAGTTATCTTCAGGGCCAGTTTACAGCAACCCAAGAAAATCAGCTTTCCAATTTATACTTATGCCTTGTAATAATTTTAATTGGTGCCGAAATATTTCAGCCCATTTTTCTTTTCAGGAACACAATTTATGAAGCCCTAATACCAGAAATATTTTTCAAGGAATTCCAGAGCAAAATGCAGTTTTTAATTTTCCAATAGTGTGAGCATTATGTTACATAGTTTAGAGCCAATATTTGAAGTTTAGTAGACATCTTTGTATATCCCTTTTTTTTTAACTACCACAGAAACAATTCTTCTTGTCTCCAAATCAGACATAAGTTGTGGTAGCTGCTAGAGTATTGTAAAGAGTGATCAACAGATTAGTAACTTCCTAAGCAAGAATAAAACTTTTTTCCTATAACCACATCTATGTGTCAAATGAAGTAGCTGCATTCTTTGGAACTATTTTTCAGTTCAAAGAGACATGAACTTTCTTAACAAGCAAATTCTATTTGAGCTTATATTCACCTTTAAAATGGATGAGATGAGATAAATTGTTGTCACAAAGGTATCATAATGTTACTCATTTGATTCAGAATACAGAATTGTTTCAAAGTTTTATCAAATTCCCCAACATGTATTTTAAAATCATGCATGGTTTAACCATTAGACAGTTAGTGATACAGACTTATGTGTTCAGTTAGAAATTTGGAGAAATCATAGAAAAGTCCCCCCACTTCAAACAATGAAAAACCTTTTCTGAACTATGCAGTTAATTTCCTCAATCTTTCATTCAGTTTATTAACCTGATATACATTAATCACTTATTGTATTATAAATTCAACAGAAAAAACAGTACTGATGTTTAGAAAAATTGGGATATGTTTAGAGCACAGTCTCTAGAACGTCTTAAAATAGTAACCACATACTCTAGCTTTAGATTGACTTAATAATTTAAAGTTATTCAACAATTTCTAATTTTCAAGTGTCCCATTTTTCATACATGCACACTTTCCATATACTCATTTTATCTTTCTTGCCTTCAGAAGGAGTATTTGCTGCTTCTTCAAAGAAGGACTGTGATGGCCAAGGGGGAAGACGGTAGTGTCTCGTGCACACACTAAAACACACACAAACACACTAATAAGAAACAATTCCCTTTGTGTCACTTGCTTGGCAGAAATGATACAAATGTCGGCAGGGCATGGCCGTGGAGGGTTGACCCTTTAAAAGGGAGACTGTGGAGCTGGCTGCTTGAAGGCACCTTCAGTTCGCTTCAGAAACTGAAATGCAGAAGACAATCGTCCTGGCAAAGGGAGCCCAACTCCAGCTGGGAACGCGTGCATGGGGCTGACCTCCTCCTCAGCCTGCCAGGCGAGATTAAGCTTCCCTCAAGTGGTCCCTTGTGAGCCCCTCCTTTTTTCCGTGTTGCTCATCTTTCACAACTAGAAGCCAAGTGTTTCAAACTGCTCCTCAATTTGCAGCCAAATTCCTTTATTTCCCCCTTTCCCCTCCTTGTCTCCCCTCTCCACACACACACACACACACACACACACACACACACACACACACACACACACACACACACACACACACACACACACACACACACACACACACACACACACACACACACACACACACACACACACACACACACACACACACACACA
>PVKP010011899.1:0-45150 GCA_004027715.1 Plecturocebus donacophilus | reverse complement strand
AAGAACCTAAGAATTTTTAAGTTTCACTAAAAAACTGGTAAATGCTTTTGTTCTCTTTTTTCTTGAAACCTTGATTAAGTAGAGCAGAGACCTCTACAAAAGATGTCTATGTGTAAAAATAACCTTTCTTTGATCAAAAAAGCCACAAAAGTGTACTTCTCAGGAAAGGAGAAAAACCACACATGATCTCAAGTGGAAAAAATATAAAGAATTTGCTGAATTTTTAACCTTAGTACATAACAAGGATATTATTTTAAAGTTGGTTGGTTAATGTGGGCTGTGTTAGAACTTTCATTGTGTTGTGTTTGGGTTTATGCAATGTTATTTTAATGAGTTTATTGGTTCAATGAACAAACACCACATGATGCTTGAAGTTTTTAGGTTATAAATTTTCTCGTGAGGCACTTACTTGAAGGAACTCTGTTACATAATCAATTGGTCTTTAAATCTATCCACACAAAAATATAACCTTTCAGTTTTTCACATAATAAAATAAAAATTTCCATAGAAGATATTATATTCCTTAATCAACTATTTTGTATATATGTCTCGACACTTTCACAATAAACATTTATTTCACAGTATTTGCTGAGTGAATCTACAGAGTGAATTTGAAATCTTCTAGTAAAGACTGAAAATAAAGAATCTTCCTCTTTATTTCTTTATTTTGTCTTTGTACTTCCTGTCCTGAAGGTACCCTTAGCAGACATGCCTGCGTTTGGCAATAGGTTTACTCTATCATTGTTACAGTGTTAACTGTACAATGGATAAAAGCCTAGAAAAAGAATGGCAAGAGGCTAACAGAAGAAATCTGCTACCCAAGAGACAGTGCTGACAGAACTGAGAGACTGTGAGCTACTGGCCTCCACTAGACACCTGCTCCCAGGGTGTACCCTTCCACTGTGTCTCCATCCCTCGAGTCAAGATAGTATCAGAAAACTGAAAGGATGCCTTTTCCTTATGTCAGACACTTTCCACACCAAAGGCTTCAAACTGGAAGACGAAGGGAAGTTTAGAAAGAAGAGTCTTTGGAATTAAAGTATCAACTCAAGTCACCGAAATTGGGGTCTCTGATTTTAACTTGGAAAAGCTACATCACTGTTCTGTGGTGGAAGCTCTTAACTCATCCGCAGCTCCCGTCCTCCAGCAGCTGTTGTTCTCTGGGACTCAGTGCAATAGAGTACAGGAGGAAGTTCAAGTTCTTTTTTTATTGAGTCTTCATGCTCGAGTAGCAAAAGGAAATCCTAGTTAAACCAGATTCTCCCAGGGTGTTAGCATATCTCATTTGAGGAACTCAAAAGTTTTAGCAGCATGATTAACTGACAGCAAGTGTCCACCTTCTGCCTTCCAGCTGCTGGCCTTCCAGGAAAACATCCACTTCCTCAGAGTCTTTTAGTTATGAGAAGTGTTAGATAGACATGTTCTGGTCCCGAATGACTACTACATAGTAATTTAAAGTCCTCTTTGCCTTAGCTGCAGGAATATCTCAGAATATAATTAATTGTATATTGGGAAGGAAGGCTAATTTTGGGAGATTTATGTAAATCATAATAAAACTAATTTAGAGCTTGAGCTAATACTTAACTACATTTCGAGTAAGTTCTACTGTGAAGAACTAAAAGGAAAATCTTTTATCCACAAATTACCAGAATGACTAAGCTGTATATCTAAGGTCACATTACACAATGCAAGACTGAAATTTAATTGTGACTGCTAGAGCATTACCCTAATTGTCCAAATAAACAGAATTAAAATCACTTAGATGGGTTACAAAGGATTTCAATGAGTCAAAAGCTATGGCTACTCGGAATTTAGAATGGAAAGAACCTTGGAAGTTGACTAATCCAACGTCTTTATTTCACAGATGATGAAATATATGTTCATAAGAGGTTAATGACATTCTGAAAATCACACAGCTAGCAAAGACAGAACTGGACCCCAGCTCTCTTGAAAACCTCAGTCCAGTGCTGCTTCTTGGTCACTCGCATATTTCAATGTCAGATACTCAAATGAACTCAAAAACTCCCAGTTACTTTTCTAGATGTTGCCAAATATCCCATGGTTTACACATGTTATATATGTCTGTATCTAGGTGTGTACCTGAATTCTAACAATATCACCTTATTTTGGTTCATTGTCAATAGAGACGCAGTGTCTCTGTATCACCTAAAAACCTGCAGAGCAAAAAGGAACACTCAGACTTAGTTTGAAGAATGTATAATTAATTCCCCAAATGTCTGCTCATAATTGTCATTATTTCTTTTTTCTTTTTTTGCTAAAGATGGGAGTCTGGCTATGTTGCCCAGGCTGGTCTCGAACTCCTGACCTCAAGTAATTCCCTACCTCCGACTTCCAAAGTGCTGGGATTATAGGCAGTAGCCACCAGGCCCAGCCTCTGTTCATAGTAGTTAAATATGTAATTATTGTAATTAAAATTTCATTTGTGACCTTAATTTGATCACATTTTGGTTGCCTTAATGTAACTTAATGTACAGGAGTTACCTCCTGTAACTGTTCTCTTTCTTTTCCAGCAGTGAAATTGCATAAGTCCAGGGTCTACGCACTTTTTTCCTGGATGACTGCAGCAGTTTCCTGTCATGGTTTACAGAGACCCCCATCACATACACACACAGTCCCTACTATCCGCTAGTCTCTCCAAGATGCACCTCTGGTCATGTCTTACCTCTATTCAATCCTTCAATACTTTCCTGTGACTTCATAATAACTTTTAACACCTCATTTTAGCCCAAAAAGCCAACTTTTCTTGCCTCATCCCTAACGTGCAACCCCTGCTGCCAAATTCCCCCTCCCTAGCTCCCTGTTAAAAGAAAAACCTTAGACAAATTAAACTTAACAGTTTAATTGAGCAAAGAACAAATTGGGCAGCCCCCAAACCAGAACAGGTTTAGAGAGATTCTGGCACTGAATGTGGTTTGAAGAAAGTTTATGAACAGAAGAGGGAAAGTGAAGAACAGAAAATGGAAGTGAGGTACAGAAACTGACGGATTGATTACAGCTTGGTGTTTGCCTCATTTGAACGGGGTTTGAATAGTTGGCCATCTTTGATTGGATAAAACTCAGTGCTTGGGACAAGAGGAGGTTAAAGTCTGTTTTCACATCAAGTTGCAGCTTACTATGTACGGAGAAACCTTTAGGCCAAACTTAGAATGTAAAGGGGTAGCTTTAGCCTGAATTTAGCACCCCAAGCTCTCTTCTCTCCAGCGATTTCAAATTGCATCCTACAATTTTCCTATTTCATGCCTCCAGGTGTTCACATGTGTTGCCCTCTGCTGGGATTGCCTTTCTTCTTTTGCTAACCTCTGTAAGTCTTTCCTTACTCAGCTCAAATGTCATCTCCTCTGGGAAGCTTTCTGAAATCCCACATTTTAGAAACCTGTCTTTGATGCTCCCACATCAAGCTGGGCTCACTTCGATCATAGCATTCACCACACTTGATCACCATATTTCATCTACTTGTCTGTTTCCTCTACTGGACTATATACCCCTTGAAAATTAGATCAGAACACAGAGTTCCTATATATTGATCATGTTTTTCATTTCCTCTATTTTATGATGCTTTGACTTGCAGCTCCTAAAGAGACTGCCCCTCCTAGGGCTAGGAATTCCTGGAGACAGCAAATGATTTTCTTGTGAGTGCACCTTTCATATGCAAACCAACCTAGCCAAAGTCCACGCCCCTAACCACTCCCTTTCCCAGGCTCTTGCAAGGCTCTTATACTCTAGGTCAATACTTTCCTGTTCTACTCACCCCAAGCTCAGATTTAAGATAAACTGGGATAGCCCCTACACCCCAGAGCCCATTGAAATTATTCAACTAGCCAATCCTAAACCTGCTTACCCTGCCTTGTCCATTCCTTCCCATGGAAACCACAATAAAGGATCTTGCCCATGATTTTCTTATGCTCCTTCTGTCTCCAGACTGAGCCCAGAGCTTTCCTGTGTGGCTCTGCGTGGAATGGTGGGCCCTCTCCTCTTGGGAACTGTGAGTAACAAACTCCCTTTTCAATGGCAGTCATCACCTGATCTGTTGGCCTCATCCCACCTGAATAATATTAATATCTACATTTTAAAACACCCTGTGTCCATGTATGTCTGCACCCGGGCAACTTCAAAAGGGCACCTAGAGCAGGCACATTTGAAGGACAGTCAGCATAGTTTTCTCTCTGGAGGGCACTCTTCAGTTCCCCTAAACTCCATGTAAAACTCAAACTTTGTCCACATACCTAAGACATAAGATGCCATTTTCTAGCTACCAAATGTGCAATGGAGTGAGACTAGTTGATATAATTTCTGATATAATCTTATAATGTGATGACAGAGAGATTCTTTCCTCTAAATTTGGCAGACTGGTTGTCTGTAATCTCCCAAGACAGAGGGAAAAAAATTCAAAAAGTGTTGTTAATGCTTTTACCCATAGTCCTTCATTTGACCCTCAAAACAAACAGTAAAATAGTTATTACTATCGATATGAGAACATCTCTTGATATTAGAAATGAGAACATTTCTTGATTACTATTGCAGCCTTATCTTAAGTGATCTTAACAAATTACTCAATGCTTCAGTTTTCTCATTTGTAAGATGGCAATAATAATGATGTCTACCTAACTAAGTTGTTGTGAACACTGGTGACATAATGCACATAAAGCACTTTGCATGGCACCCCACTTGTGTAGCATGCATTAAATGTTAGTGCAATTATTTCTGTTGATGATGTTAGAGTTGTTATCACACTAAACCTATGCTTTCCAAGTACACACCATGTTGCCTCTTACTGTTATTCCCTAAATTAGCTAAATTAATTGCCCTGAATGTTTAGAAGTATAATTTTCATTAAACAAGATTCCTTAATGTTAAAAACAAGAAAAAAACAGCAGAAAGGCACCTATTAGGTAAAGAACTAGAGGAAAAAGAAGCAGCATCTTCAAATGACTTTGGCATCATCCAGCATGTTATAAATAAAAATATTCTGTTTCTGATCCTTGGTATCAAATAGACAAAAGATTATGTGTTTTAAATGAAGTTTCATATTTGCACAGGAGTGTGTAGCATTGTGTAGACACTGCACAAATCTCCAGGATAGCTGAGGGCTAAGTGAACACTTTGTCACAGAGAGTAGGCTGATGGCACAATGTTAGGACTCGACTCCTCAGATACATTTTAATGAATTGCCCACAATTTGTAGTACTGAGCTTGAATTGCTTTCATTCTTTCCTTTTTTTATTTCATCCACTCTCATAACTTTTCCTGACTGTGAAAGAAAAATTCAGCTTGGTAGCTTCTTGTGCTCTTAGAAGCTCCGATATCAGCAGCTGATTTGTTACAGTGGCAGGCAAGAGATGATGGATTTAAGGGGACTGAAAGAAGGTAGGGAATTCAACCTTCCTTCAGAGCCAAAAATACATTCAGGAAAAACCAAGATTTCAACACAACAAAAATGTGTGTCTTTTCTTTTATATTAACTGAAAAAATAGTTCTATTTTAAGAGCAAAAACTAATTTAAGGAATAGGTTTGTGTCTACTTGAAAATACATCCAAAATAATCTAATTTTCATGAGGAACTTCAGTACTCATCTTTGATAAAGAAACAGTTGGTTCAATATAATTGCAAGAAGGATCTTTCAGTCAGTGATGGCGATGAGGCTAATATCATTCCCTGGAGAATAATAGGTTTCAATGATGTGAATCGGTGTAAAAAAGGGGATTCAAAGTTAAATAAGGGGTCAAAGTACCACGTGGACTTGTGTTTCAAACAGGAAGCCTCTGGAATTAGGCCCAGTGACCCTCAGGGGAGAAGAAAGATAGGTGATCAGTTCTTGGAGCAAGACAGTCTTTTAATCCTATTGGATGAGCCTGTATTACTGTCTCTGCAGATGTTCTGCATGCCTCTGCAAAAGAGGCAAGCTGTTTTGCCCATAACTGATGAAATCAAGAGAGCAGGTCTGAAAAAAAGAGAAATATCCTTATATCTTACTACATGTAAAAAGATGATTCTAGAATTCCCAAGTGCCTACTGAATTAATAAACCAGGAAGCTGATTTATTTTACCATTCTAAAGCCAACATGGAAGAAACTGCCAGACAGACATCTACTATGTATCATCCAGCAGCACGGATTGGAGAAATAGATTTTGTCAGCCCACCTTTATCAGACAGTGTAAATAATCACCAAACCAAAGGAAGCAGAAGGCAGCAAAAGTCGAACATTTCAAATGAAGAGTCGGAGGATCTCTCTCAGACAAAGGGAAATCCTTCAGGTGGAGAGGAGAGGGTAAGAGGAAAGTGGCAGCCCAGAGGGGACCAGACTGTGGCAACTTAGGAGGAAATAAAACAACACCCAAAGGAACTCAAAGAAGAGGTGAAGTGTAAGACAGAGAGGAATGAGGCAAGAGGATGACCTGCCAAACACAGCACAGAGCTTGGCTACTGTCTCCACTGTGGAGCTGGCTTGCCCCCTGGGTAGAGCACAATCTTTTGTGGTATCCACAAGGCACACACACATGTGCGCACACATACATACACATACACACACACACACACACACACACACACACCCCACGGGCACATATCTGCATATACACAAAAGAACAAGGAAAAAAAAGAACACTCATTGTAAAAATACCCTCAAAATCTCAAAATCTATATCTAACCTATAGGATAAGGCAATTGGAATACTCCTGGGACTGGGAAATAATTAACACTATGTTGCAGGGGGAAAAAAGCAAACAAGAAATGCAGAAGAGTAGTACACTAGATTAGAAGTCCAGATCTGTAGTTCTTACACATGCCGGCACATTAGTTCCAACTGGGAGCTAATTTAACCATCTCAAAGCCCAGATCCCACACCAAACCAACTAAATCACAATCTCTGAGGGAAGGAGCTAAGCATCAGAATGTACTTTAACTCCCCAAGGCAAATTCAATATGCAACCAAGTTTGGAAACCACTGATTTGGGTCTAGCTACCCCACTAATCAGTCACAGAACATCTGGCAAGATGCATATCCTCCCTGCCTCAATTTTTGTATCTGTAAAATAAAAAAGGTGAACACATGTTCTGAGGTCTCTCCTAATTCAGTCATTCTAGGAGTCTATCAACTTGCCATTTGTGTGTATTGCAATAGGGCAGGTGTAGCAGGATTTAGAAAATGGGAAGTTTCCACACACACACACACACCCACACCCACTCCCATTTTGTGCAGCAAATCTGGAAGCATTGTTTACTCTCCTGCAGTGAGCATTACTTAAAATGACTTTATTTGTTTTACAGTTTAGAGACCCTCTGTATGCAGCCTCAGGAGCCCATTCATTTCATTAACATTAAATCAACAAGCAGACCTTCTTTCTGCCTCTCTCTAGCAGGATTAATGGATTTTGGCATGATTTGTGCACCTAGCAGCAAAACCTCGTGCTGAGAAAGCTAGCAGGCTTGACTAATTCCCAGTAGTGCTAACTTCATAAACTTACTTTAAGCTTTTAACTTTGACTAAAGATTAAAGGTAATGACTTCATGCTATTGTTTGAAGGTATGATACTCAAGATACAAAAAAAAATTATACAAAAATGACAAACTATTTGATAAATGAACATTATATATGTAAGTGTATATAGATATGGCTTTTATGCTTATGAAAATAATTCTAAAACACTGAGTTATATAATTAATCATTATAGTAAATAGAGTATTGACAGATGTATTTGTAAATTGCAAGCATAAAAACTTATGGTTAGAATATTATAATATACTGATAGAAGACCCAGTTTCACATGATGGGACATTGACTATGAGAAATTTTCTAAGTAGCAAAATTATTCTACTCTATGAGACAAGTTATCACCTATAAAGCATCCCCACACATGACTATGCTTATACTTTATAATTCCAGTCTTAACGTTCAATTCAAAAATTAGGTAAGTCCATGTGAAGACGGGGGAGAAAAGGAAAAAATACAGTACTTCCAGCCCATCTGACAAGACTACATAAAAAGGTTTTGATCAAAGGGTCTTAAGTACACTTTACTGGTGTGACAAACAACATTTTTATCCCTTTATTAGATTTATTTTTCTTCTGAAAACTGCAGTGACCAGGGTATGGTTTGTGAAAGAAAGCTGGCAGGGTTGTGTTCTTTGATTCCTAATTAACACCTTCAGTCTCAAAAGAGAACCAACAGAAATACCATAAAATGTTGCAGCTGCATTGTGATTCCGCTTGGTTGGTTTGTTAAAAGTCGGCTGGGCATTGGCAGCTGCAATAAAGGCAAAGCTCAATGGATGTTTTGTATTGTGCCCACTGAAGTGAAAGAAGGCAACCATTTTATTTTTCAAATGGGCAGCTGCAGAGGGAGGTTTAAATGGAGCTAAATGCAAGATTTACTGTTAATTTATAGTAAATAAATAAAGAAAATAAAATCTAACTTTCCAGTTTTTACAGTCACAGAACAGACATTTTAGCTAGAAATTATTAAGGATAATCATTTCAGAGCTTTCAAGCAACCAGTTTGGGGAATTCAGCAACAAGGAATAGCATTCATTTAAAATCAAAATAGCCTTTTTGAAAGAGTTGAGCAAGCCAAAGCTTTAGAAGCTGACATTTCCACTTTGAAAGGTAAAGATATATCTTTCCTGTCTTGGGTAACGTAACTCCCTCGTCCCACTTTATTGAAACCCTAAAATTTGTTCAGATGGAAATTAAGTAAGATTCCATACACCCCCACCTCACTTTTTTTTTTAAGAGCATGGAGTTGAATTTTGCCTATGGTAGGGGAATAAAGGAGGCATTTAACTCTGGTCAGATAAATCTCACTCACATTCAAAAATGCAATTAAGGAAATATGTAAATCTAGATGTTTCATCAAATGCTAGCTAAGGGGTTACTAGTTCTTTTCAAATACAATGACTGAACTAAAGAACTTTAGTGTCTGTGTAAGAACCATTGTCCAAGCCGCAGTCCCTGTTGGAAACAGAGTCCGGCCTGGCCGTGGGAAATACCTACATATTTGACACAGACTCTATTTCTGAGAGAAAGGGGGTGGAAGAGAAAGTATGGAGATTTTACTGTTGCATTCTAATCAACCATGATCTGCCTAATTTGCTTTGATCAGGAAGATAAACTAATTTTTCTATGGGCTGGTTAAAAGTAATTAGCAAGCCAAAGCTTTCATGTTATTTCAAAAGAGTTAAAGTAAAGGGGATCAGAAATTGTAATGGTGGGAGCTAAAAACATCTTTTCTGCTCATCTAAGAGTACTGTTCATTCAAAATAGGATACTGACACAGAAGAGGAACTCCAGCTAAAGATAGTTTCATGGGCTGTATAACCATTGTAAATCCAGGGATTTACACAGTTAGTGCTATGTAACTAAACAAAGCTACCAAAAGTGACTTATAATTGGTGTCTGTGTCTTATAGTCCTGCTGTTTCATGGGAACACCTTTACCTTCATGTAAAAAGGTGCAATTATTGCCAGGTCCTAAAGCATTGTTGGTTCTTCCTGAAGCTCAGCTTTTCAGATTTGGTTGTTAGAGGCAGTTGCCTGTGTTTATTTGAACCCTATGCTGTTGCTGCTCCTCTCATGCACACAGACCCAGCCAGCTTGGGATCCTACAACTCTGGACATACTAGAATGCGATCTAAGATAAACTGAAAAAGCTAATCAGGAACCCGACGCCACAGATGCTTCAATTTCACAGCCTGGTTCATGAGTTTTGTGCCAGTTACCAACTTCAGTAATGCCGCCTCCTTCTTTCTTGTTTTTTTTTTTTTCTAAGATCCTAAACACATGTAGTCATTAGATGAGAAGGAAAGATTTTGGAATATGGGATTTTGTTTCTTAAAAAAATCTGCTATTTAGTGTTACTTTTTTTCTTGTTGATATGACCTTTGCATTACTTCCCTTTCCAAACTGTTGTAGTAGATACGGTATCTGTAACCCTACTGTAAACTTAATTGCTTTTTTGGCTACTAATCTCCTGGGCTAGGATACTTAGATACCAAAGTGTGCTTTTCAAGTCAGATTTGATGTTCCTTATAAAATGAGTAGATCTTGTAAAGGATCTCTGTGAGGTTGAAGTGCAACAAGCTTCAAGGTTATAGAGAAATTATTATTGTGGAATAATTCCAAAGGAAACTAAAAAATATTATTTAAAGACCAATACCCTACCTTATTTTTAAATTTACTTAAAATAATTGGATTTCGTTTTCTCATGTTTTTCTACTATTTTTTGGAAAGCTTCAGTCAACAAACATGCTAACTCTTCTTTCATTGTTTTAAAAGTTCTTAGGCAGTATTTAAAATGTAAACAAGTCAGTTTTTACTTTATTGCTAGTTTTCATAAGGTCCAGAAAAGATGGCAACTATTAGGAATAAGAAGTCAGTCATGACTGTGGAAGAGATCTTTCATAGTGTCAACTTCGTGTTCCTGCAAATTTATTCATTCATTTACCCATTTATTCATACAATTAGTATTTATCAACTGCCTACCTTGTGCTAGATGCTGAGGGTATAATAGTGTACAAGTTGTACACAATCCTTGCCTTTGTAGGTCAGCAGAAATTTTTTAATGCATATTTAAATTTAAATTATTAAGATGAAAGTGCTCTGATGGCGAACAAGAGTGCACTAAAAGAGAACTTGCCTGGTTTTGGTGGTCAGGGAAAACTTTTCTTGGGAAATGACATTTAATCTGAAACTTGGATGATGAGTTAGAGCTAGCCAAGGAAAGGAGAAGAAAGGAGTATTCTAGAGTTTCCCATTTAAGTCTGAGCACTGGCTGAATTCTCCTCTGTGCATTCTGCTCTTATATAGCATAATGCAGTAAAACCAGTAAGTACCCTGTACCAAAGGAGGCCTTAATGCAGTCCCTAAGCGGCAGGATCCTCCTGGAGTTCTGACCTATCATTACTAGAGCCCTCTCATAAGGCAAGGCACTCTGCAGTTGTGCTCTGATTTCGTAAATGTACGTTTTGCTTTACTGGCTATAGTTTTACTGGACATATTCATTTTCAGTTCTTCTGAAATACAATTATGAACTCATTTATTTGCACCCCTAATAAAACATAAGGAGAAGATAGTAATCATGATGTATGAACCTGTTCATTTTCCCTGCATTTGATGAGGAAGCCAAGAGCTGAGAGCCAGCTATATACGCAAGCCCCACTCCCCACTGGAAGTAGAAAGCATGATTCCCCTCTCTTCTTTTCTCATTCATGGTAAACTCTCCCAATTTTTGTTCACAAGGGGGAGCTAGCCAAACCTAAGTGTGCACATTTATTCATTCAATTATTCCACTAATGTTTGCTCCTCACCTACTATCGGGCCAGTTCTACACCAGGCCCAAGAAACAAAGACGAATTAAGGAAACTTTGCTCTCTGGAGTTCACAATCTAACTGAGGAAGACAGACCAGAAAACAAAAGTAGCGTAGTGGTTAAGAGCTTTCCTCTGGGTGTCAGTCACTTGGTATTAGAATCCTGGCACTTCCCCTTATTTGCTTGGGCGAATTATTTTACTCATAATTTATAATAATTACTCCTATAAATTATAATAATTTTTAATTATTGTTATTGTTATAAATTATTGTTACTCCTCTGGGACATTTTCTCAGCTGTGAAATAATATTTCTGCTAGAGCTGTTTCCAAGGCTTAATTGCAGACCACTTTGAACAGTGCCTGGTTAGCTGTTATTACTAACAGAGGGTATAATGTCCTGTGGAAGCGGAAAGAAGAAAACCATTCATTCCACTTGGAATTGAAAATACTTTACAGAGAGGGTCATATTTGCCCTGCTTTTAAAGAATAGGGACGTTTTCACCATATGGATGGGGCATAGCCTCTAGAAGTCAGGACCCACAACAGCACAGGCACAAGAGTGTGAAAGCATGTGGAAGGAAAGTTTCAGATTTGCTGACATGAGATAACAGTGACCGGAAATGAGAAACCTATGAAAAGAGAAAATAGAAAAAGGTTCCTAAGGATCACAAGGACTCATGGGAAGACACTGAATGTTTAGTGTGGAGGAGTTGGGTTAAGTTACTTCTCAGTTCCAATCATGACTTCTGCCTGCTAAATAAAGCCTCAGGTCCTTCTTCAAGTTTTCCTTCACATGGCTGGGCCCTTCACAGCACACCAAGCCTCTGACGCTCAGAGTTTTCATCACAACCTGCCACTGATTAACTATACGACTGGCAAGTACCATTTAACTCTTCCTGATCTGCTGATGTATTCTGCTATCTGTTATGTCTTCTGCTAAATGAGAATTAATCTGGTGTCCATTTTAGTGCATGCATCCCCCTGGATTAACTTTATATACAGTAAGGGATGCTTAACTTGCAAAATAATGCCATGTTTAACCCACAGGCATTACATGTCCCTGAACCAGTGGAAAAGTAGAGGCAGAATCAGATTGGGATTCCTCCATAATGGGTTTATTTTCTCAGGAATCATCCAGCTTCATTCTTCTGCCTTTCCTACATAGTGACTTCCATTTCATCCTGGCTTACACAGTGCTTCCATTTCCTATGGTAAAACAGGGCTAATTTTCTTACTTCTCTACATTTTTGCTCACCTTTTCCCCTGCAAAATGGATGAATGAATGAATGAATGAATGGCTTCTGGATAGCATTCTCAACTAAGTTGTTATTTTGAAACTCAATCCCACTCACTTTAGAAGGTTTTCAGCCATCATTACTCTGCTGGGAACAGAATCATGACAGATCTTCCCAGGAACTGCTCTTTATCCACTCTCCTTGCCACAGCATCTCCATTTGGGGGTTATAATCTGTCTTGCACCTGTTCTGGTAGTAAGCATAGTAGCTAGAAACCAGTTTATCTTTATCTAGATCTCAAGGCTTCTGATGACTTATGAGTCTCCCCTGTACCCTTCCCTCATATCTCAGAAGGGACATGCTTGCCTCTTTTCCAAAGTTACCATGCATCTGTGATCTGTCATTCCATTCCCTTTTATCTCCTGGGACCAATCACTTATTCATTCAGCAAATTTTTATTGAGAATGAGTTATGTAATGTGCTATGGTGGACACAAATGGAGATAGTATCAAGTAATTCTCTTCCAGAAGTTTGAAATCTAAAAGGTCAGTATAATTCTATACTGTATTAAATTTGGGAACTTGGCATTTTACTCGATAAAGGGATTTCCATTTAAAGATATCACTATAGCATCCTCTATTTCCCCCTTTTAGTCTATTATCATGTTCGTCACTAGCATAGTACTTGGCACATATAAGTGTTATATACATATTTTCTATTGGTGGAATGATAGATTCCTCACTTCAAAAAGCAAAGGGTCTTTCCTTTGCTCTTCAATTTTCTCAAATTGTTTTCATTCTGTCTCCTTTTCCTCTCTGTCAACATTCTTGAAGGAGAATGCCATATTCATTGCCACCATTTCATAACCATCCACTCACTCTTTCATCCCTTTTGAAATCAGCCTGCCACCTCCACCATTCAACTTAAATCACTCTCTCTTAAACGTCACCAATGACCCCCCACTGTCTAGTCCAAGTGGCCCTTTCTTAGGCCTCAGTCATCCTGGACCACTCTCCAGGACTGCACTCTGATGATCATCCCCCCGTTTCACCTGAAGTGGGATGAGTACTCCAAGAATCCAGCCTTAAATGCACAATTTTTGGAAACTGCCAGGTGTGAATTTGGCCATGGCCCAAAGCTCAGTTTCTTTATCTGTAAAATGGGTTAACAGAGCCTATCATCTGTGCTGGTACATGCCTGCTCGGCCTCCTAATGGGTCTCCTTACCTCCCTCTCATCTCATGCACGTGCAGCTGCCAAATCAGTCTTTCTAAACTGGATGCTGATCATGTCACTTTCCTGCTCAGAAAGCTCTAGAAACACCCAGGGATGGGCAAACTCCAAATCCATAGCCCTGTATGCAACATCTCTCCAATCAGTTCACATCATACCCAGCTGCAGCAACAGCAGGACTCATGCAGGACCGAGAGTCTGGAGACAGTTTCCCCTGTCAACTTGGCCTCTGAATGGCTGTCATTTAATATCTCCTTATCTAGTGTCTTCATTAGCAGATTGAAATCCTAGGTTAATTTAAAACTAAAGCTCCTGAATGCTAAGATTTGACCTTCCTGACCTTATTTTCCATACTCTCTTCTCAAGTTTTCTGTATGGTCAGGAAAAATGGACTGGGTTCCATTTTTCTAACCTGTTTCTGCTTTCCTCCCCCGTCTCTGCTCTCACCAGTTTCTCCCATGGGTAAAAGTCCTTCCTGCAAGCTCTTTTCAAGTACCATCTCCTCATCCACGGCCAGGAGTAATAGATGTCAATCATCTTTTATGATGTATTCATATCATACAAGTCTCATTTGGACCATCGCAATTTTCTCCTCACTCTTCGCTTTGCCCCCCTGGTCTAATCTTTGCACTCTGGCTAATTTCATCTTCCTCTTGCCAGCTTTGGCTGTGCCACATCGCGCTTAAAGACCCATCATGCCTCAACATTATCCAGTGCCTCAAATCCAACATTTTTATCCAAGGCTTCAAAACACTTCATTAATATATCCCAGATAACCTTAGTTCTCTCACCTGCCAACTGCTCTTCAGGGAAAACTGAAAACAATGTAGTCATATATGGACAGGGCTCTAAGGGGCTTGAATTTTTAATATTAATTGTGTCACTAGGCTGATGCCTTTACAAGTTAATATAAAATCAGCAAAGAAGCAAAGCTGTACTTTAAAAACTTCAACTGTGATTGTATTTTATTAAAAATTTAGTACTATGGGTTTAGCACATTTAGTCACTTAATAATAGATTAAGTAAAATTCCATAAATATTTGAGTGCATTTATACTTCAGCCCAGTAGTTTATAACTAGGGCAAAAATCAGAATCATTCGTGGGGATTTTTTTAAAGCTCACATTCCTGGGTACCACCTCCAGAATAACCTGAGCATCTGTTCTTGATATTATTGACACAGGTGATTAAGATTGCTTGATTGTACAACTCAAGAAATTGTGCAGTGCACAGCTCCACAGCTTTAGAAAGTGACCCAAAGTAGATTCATACTGTACATATTGTCTTAGCCTCAGTTAAGAGGTTTACCTAGGCTTTAGCATTAGAAATATTCGGGTTGGGATCTTAGCTTTGTCGCTTACTTGATGTGTGACACTGAACAAATTACTAAGTCTCTCTAAACAACCTCAGTGTCCACATCTATAAAATGTGACGGTGATAGTACTCACTGTAGAGGACAGAATGAGATTGGTTCTTCAAAGCACTCAACACAGCACCTAGCACATAGCAAACAATCAAGCATTATGATGACAAAGTCTGTCTCTCCAAATCCCTACTTGACTAAGTAGCTTTGAGACCAATTTACGATAGTAATAAAGAAAATATTAACACAGGTAATTGATCATTCTACTTGTGTACTTGTAAAGATTAGTATCTCTGCAACAAATGCCGCTCTTGCATTTATTATTTATCTACAGGTTATTGGAATATATTTTAGCATATATAAATTATAATATACAAATGTATGTGTGTGTATATGTAGTCTCTAGTACATCAAAAGACCATATACAAGATCTTGATCCTGCCTGACTTTTAAACCAAAAGTTTAAAAGGAGGCCTTGTCAGTATAGGCAAAAAAAATATACTGTTTCAGAGGTTACCTGATAACTCTTTGAAGTGTTAATTTTTAGCCGAAAAGAATATAGAATCCCTGCTAGAATATGTTATTATAAGGTGGACCTAAATGTCAGTTTATGAAAGATTCTTTAAAGCATGTATGTTGTATCAAAATACCTTTTACGTTCCTTCACAATACTTAAAATTGTAATTAATTATTTGCATTATGATCAGCTTATGTTTATTTCTATGAAAAATATTTCAAAGGAGAACTCTAGAAAGACAGGATGTATATCTTTCTTGTTCACTGTTGAATCCCTTGAGTCTAGCACCATGCCTACCACATAATAAGTGCCAAGTAAATATTTGTTGAGTAAGAGGAAGAAAGGATGGTGGGAGGGAAGAAGGGATGAATCTTTGTATGCCCACATATTTATCACAGACCCAGGAGCAGTGTCCAGAATAAACTTTGAACTATAAGTGAAGTATACAATCTGGTTAGTGATATCTGACATATTCAGAAATATATGATATGAAATGCACATAAGTGTTTTAGGAAAATTATGACTTTCCAGAAGGATTAAACACAAACAGAGAAGACATAAGGCCTCACATTCATCTAGAAGGTGGATTGAAAGAGACAAAAAAATGAACTAAGAAAAATCCGAATTATATCACATAGGCTACAGTTATGGCCCTAGAGTAGATAGAAGGGAAATAATTTTAGTCCATATTAAAAAGAATTTCCTCAGGCTGGAGGATACATCTGTTGTTTGATTTATACATTCAATATCATAATTGTTTTGATTTTCGTAGTGATATTTAATTTAAAATGTCTTTGAACATTCAAAGTTGGCATGAGACTTTTATATTCAGAAAACAGAGATGTAGGCTAAAAAGTTTTCCTGGGAAGCAGACTTGGGGTTGGAGATTTAAGTAAAGACTCTGCTGGGGTTTACCTTCAGGAACAAACCCACAGAGACATGAAGCGAAGAAGGCAGGATTGGGCAGAGGGAGAATTTAAACTGAGATGAGGTCACAACAAGGTCCTCCACCCATACTACAGGGAGCTCTGGCATGGGGCGGCTCTTCAGAAATGTCCCTTCATACCTTCACAGTGACCAGTTATTGGATGCAGGCGTCCCCCTCCCTAGTCCCTCATCAAAGTATGACCTTGGGAGAGGATGTTCTCTTTAATCGTTCAGCAAGGCAGCTCAGCTGGAGATCCAGCTGCAGAAATGAGACCTTCAGTTCTGAAGGAGGGGCAACTGGGTAGCATACCCTAGCATCTCCTAAAACTGGTCTGAAAGGATTTAGTTGTGGGAGGAAGTGAACAGGCAAGACTGCCATTGTTCTTGGGATCTTGAAAGTGGACTCACCACAGTAAGGCAGTGCTACTCTGAAATGGCCAACCCTCAGTAGGATCCTGAAAATTATTTCAGACTTTAATTATCTTTCTTTTCCATTTTCCTCCTCTTCTGTTTCATAGGCTCCTTTAACTTTCTAGTGAGTTCCTTTCCTGTCTTTATCATATGTGTGTGCATTTCTACTGTTCTAAAGAACGTTTATGATCCTTGGCTTTCCTCCCCCTGCGCTTTAAACAAAACTCGGTTTCCTAGTACTAGGATTCTTCAGGGAATTATAGAACAGCCTCAGAATACTACCATACTAGCCCAACTGCATCTCCCATCCAGCTGCATAAACTTCCTCTCTTCCTGCATTTATAGTCTCCATGTCCATCAGGTAAACTCCTGCTATTTAACACCTGGCAGAAGTATGTTTTTCAATTCCTCTATTAGAAACTTACCTCGGGACTCCCTTTTCAGGTAACATAAACTGATTAACTGGAAGTGAGAAAACAAGCAGTTTCTGGTAATCCAAAGCACAGAAGTTATCAAATGCCCACTTTCTAACCACTCAGAAAAGTCTAAATAAAAATAATTCAGTGAAACAACAGCAGTCACTGTATTTTGTTGGTCTTCAACTATGAACTCTTAAAAGGCAGCAATTGCACCTGTTCCATACTCCTTTCCATTGCACAATGTCTAGCACACCGTTAGAACTCAATAGAACGAGATAATTTTTTATCCAACGCTGCACCTGGGAAGACTGGCAGGGTGCCACCAACTAGATGGCTGGTGTACTTCAGTGATTCCTGTGCCTTTATGTAAAAGTAGAAAGTCATGAATTACAGCATCTAGACAGACTGCTATAAGGATTATCCATTGAATAGAACAGTTTTTTTTGTTTGTTTGTATTTTTAAAATAAGGACAAAATATACTGGTAAAACCCTTCTTTCTGAATCAAGAAGCAAATCGAAGGAGCAAGGAGGATTATGAAATTATGTTACTTCTGTATCATCAACTCTGAAAGGGCTTAACATTCCATCATTTCATTTTAGCAAAGATTTATTTTATTAAATGGAGTTCAAACATTTAAGATGCTCTTACTAAACTTACAATTATTTAGGATTCCTTGCTTGGTAAAATATTACATGGTATAATAAGAATATTGTGTACAGAAGTCATCTTGCATTGATTTCTTTAAATTGAATGGGAAGAAGATGAAAAAAATGTAAAGTAAATGCAGCAGATTAAATAAAAAATTCACTTATTTGGGGGATAAAAAGAATATTCTGCATCCACGATTCTTCATGATCACACTATTTTACAGTTGGAGTCCCTGCCAAAAAAATAATAATTCTATAATACATGTGATAATAATTTCCTCTGTATTCCATGTTTTTTTTTATAAGTAGTAGCTAAGGAAGAGCTGGCAAATTATAAGGAATTGAAAAATTAAAAGTTTTTCTTTTGTATCTGATGCCTGGTTGTCATTTTCAAGTTTTCTAACTTTAAGGAAACTGAGGAGATAGGAACATAACTCTGGTCTTTGGAGAGCTGTTTATTTTTTGAAATTTGTAACATGTCCTCCTTGAAAATAGGGAGAATGCATCCGACTTTAAAGTTGTAATGAATCTTGAGTGATAATGAGAGTTACCAAGATAGTTATGTAAGGTAGGGCCTGAATGCTTGGAGGATGAGGAAGGAAAAAAGGAAAATAATGTGGACCAAGCTTTACTTTTTTTTTTTTTTTAACAAAAATAGTCATCATTTATAATGTGCCAGACTTCCCATATGTTAACTTATTTACTCCTGACATCAAATCGGTGGGGTTTGTTTCTATTCCATAAATAAAGAAATCAGAGAAGTTAAAGACTTTTCCAAGGTCACAAACCCAATAAATAGTAGGGAGAGAGAATTCGAAAAAAGATCTGTCTGATTCCAAAGCCTGTACTTTCCCCAGGACTCCAAGAGAATTTCTGCTATGATGATGGCCATTATAACCTGCTTCCAGAAGGCTGAAGCTTTGTTTTGTTTTTCTTTTTGGGGTTTTCTTTTATTACAAGTTCTAGGGTATGTGTGAAGAACATGCAGTTTTGTTATATAGATATACAAGTGCCACAGTGGTTTGCTGCACCCATCAACCCATCATCTACATTAGGTATTTCTCTTAATGCTATCCCTCCTCTAACCCCCCACCCCCCAACAGGCCCTGGTGTGTGATATTCCCCTCCTTGTGTCCATGTGTTCTCAATGTTCAATTCCCACTTATGAGTGAGAACATAACTTGTTTGGTTTTCTGTTCCTGTGTTCGTTTGCTGAGAATGATGATTTCCAGCTTCATCTATGTCCTTGCAAAGGATGTGAACTCATCCTATTTTATGGCTGCATGGTATTCCATGGTGTATATATGCCACATTTTCTTTATCCAGTCTAACATTGATAGGCATTTGGGTTGGTTCCAAGTCTTTGCTACTGTGAACACAGAAGGCTGAAGTTTTAACATTACTTTAAAAGGTAGTTAAGGTACTTGTACATTCAAGAGACACTTATTTCACTGATGAGAAAGTACCTTTGGAGAGGATTTGGCCTGAAGAATGGGGGGCATAATAAATGCCAGGAACTCAGTGAGATAGTGGGCTCTCCCTCTTTGCTGTCATTTTTAACATCTGCATCAGGAATGGCTGGTTGTCATTTCCTCTGTTTCTGATTATCACTGTCTTTCTTGAGGAAATCAAAGTTGTTTCATTTGTTTGTCTGTCTGCCAGGTAGTAGTGTCTGCTGAGGAAAGCATTAGCTACATGTAAATTCAGTAATAATTAGTAATATCAAAAATATCTTAGAATGATGATAGAGATCAAAACTAATATTTTTAGTGGACAAATGATGCCAATTTGGCAGGTTGCATGCAACAGTAATTTTAGTTGCCATAATTCTGAATATTCTGCCTAGAAACTACTTGTTCTTTTCATGTCATTTCTATGGAAATGCTGTAAGTTCCAGAGATGGGTGTATTTTAACCTCATAAAAATCCAAAGTATTTTATTGTTTAAACTTGTAAAGCACATTTCATCTAAGAATTTCACAGAGCTTTATCTGAATCCTCATTAATTCTTATAGTATTTCTATAAAGTTGAGAGAAATGCTTTTAAAAATATTACATAGACTAAGGAACATTATGTCATATTCATGTGGGATAAGCAGATTAATTTTCATTAAACATTGTGAGAGTTTAAAAGGGTAACTGAATATTTTTAATGCTTTAGCCTTCATCTATTTAATTTGTTTCTGTATTTTGATGGCCAGAAGCTGTGCTGTAAATGGCAAACTGGTAGGCAAGACAGTACTCAGACAGGTACATGTAGTTTGAGCAAGACTGCGGGGCCATTTGGAAAAAATAAAACATTGAATCACTGAATTGTAATGTTATCTGTTTTTAAAGGCAACAGTTGTAAAGTTGTCAGTCTGAGGCTCCTATTTGCACTGATTGCACTCGATAAAAAATAACAAGCTGTGACAAATAGAAGGGCAAAGTTTCAGTAATTCACTAAAGAATGTCTCTAGCCAAAGCTTTGTGGCAAAAAATGTCTTGTTTGGGGCACAATTGCAGAGTTGAAATAACAGCCCATGAACACCCTGGAGAAATGACTATGTACCCAAGGTGAATGCTAAAGCCTTCCCTCTTGAATGAGCCTTTTAATCAAGGCATTATCTAGGCTCTGAAAAAGTCTTCAGTGGTCCTACCTAAAGATTAATGGGAAAAGCCGAAACTCTGAGTTGGCCTATTTGCAGAAACAATTTTAAAGATTTACTGATGGTTGACAAATGCCATTTAAGCTTTGAAAGCCAGCCATATGCTTTTGAAAAGGATTTAAAGGAAATCCTCCCACTAGAGAAGACAACTTTGAAGGATCTCTGTGGTAGCCTCTTTTTTTTTTTTTTTTTTTTTTTTTTTTTTTCAGTGCGTGGATGTGTTGTTGAGTTTTCTCTTTCCTGCCTTTTTTTCCACATCTTTGCTAAATTCCTAAACATGGGGCTCAGAAAAAGAATAATATATTACTGTATTCAGAAGGTATTCATAATTTTGTTTGTCAGTGAGAATTAAACTCTTGCCGAACAATTATGTAAATAGAGAATAACTTTCTCAATTACCTTTGTATTTATATAGGCGTTGTAAATAGCTTCCCCCATATTAAAATGTAATGTCACATTATTCAAAAAGAGAATTGATGCTTTCTTTTTTCAATTTTTATATTTTAGTTTAGTTTAAATTTATGTTTAGTTTAAGTGTGGAAATTATTTTATACTTCCAGAATGACTATGGGCATCATTTTCCTTCTATATTCATTCTCTGAGCATTTTACCATTGGTTTTTGGCCAGGTAAATTTATTCAGCCTGAAAAGTAGCAGACTTTCAAAGACATTATATTCAAAATGTTTCCTCATAGGGTAAAAATCTGAATGCAATTTTAAAATATTACCCAGGCATGATGTGGATTAGAATTGCTTCACTTCACACTTTGTCATTGCCTTGTGCTAACTTCAGTGGAATCTCGAGGTGATTTCATAAACAGGGCAAACTCCTGGCGTCCCCTGGCCTGATCCTAGAGGCTGAGATGAGTCACTCTGTGCTGGGCGGGCTGTCACTCCAATTGCCTGTCTCCGCGTGGGCTCTGGGAGTGGGAATCCGTGCGGTCCAGGAGCAGCACGCCCTGGCCTTGTTTGCCCATTTCCCTGGGCCACTGACAGTGATCTGACAGAAAGCGACACTGACACAAAGAAGCCAAGAGGGGCAGGAGATGGCGGTGAGGTCAAAGCGGAGAAACTGAGAAAATCCAGTGAGGTGGAAGCTGAAAGGATAAACGCATGAAGGCTTAGAGCCGCTTCTCGGCCCACTTCAGTCGGCCACACCTCCCCCAAACCCTGGAAGAAATGCTCCCACTTAACTGCCTTGGTAACAATTAAAGGCCCAGTGCCATGAAGGAAGGGTTTTTACTCAAGTGCCTCAAATCCCACTGCCTCTCCCTTGCTGCCCCACCTGCCAACACCGAGAAAGACTAGTAGTCAGTTTCCTGCTCTTTTAAAAGCCAGAACCTAATGAAGGCTCACCTCTAAGCAGAGTACCATCGCCCAACAGGCATTCCTGTGTGCTGGGCCCATTCTGGTTCCTCCCTTCCCACCTGGATTATCCAAGTGGCCCCCTACAGACTGACAGTCCTCTACTTCATTCTCCGGCCACCACCAGGGTGACATCCTCACCTCTACTAAAAAACCTTCAGTCCCAGCTGGGTGCGGTGGCTCATGCCTGTAATCCCAGCATTTTGGGAGGCTGAGGCGAGATAATCACCTGAGATGGAGAGTTCAAGACCAGCCTGACCAACGTGGAGAAACCTTGTCTCTACTAAAAAAAAAAAAAAAAAAAAAAAAAAAATTAGCTGTGCATGGCATGGTAACACATGCCTGTATTCCCAGCTACTCGGGAGGCTGAGGAAGGAGAATTGCTTGAACCTGGGAGGCAGAGTCTGTGGTGAGCGGAGATCGTGCCATTGCACTCCAGTCTGAGCAAAAGGAGTGAAACTCCATCTCAAATTAAAAATAAAAATTAATTAATTGTTTTAAAAACACCAGTGTGTTCTGGGGGTCCTCATACCACCAGCAGTATCCAAAGTGATCCTAGTTGATACTGGGTCATGAAATCTAAAACATCTTGTCACCTAAAGGGAAACTCGCTCCCTTTTCAGTCTCCCTTCAGCCCTTCTGGCTTCATCAATGAGAGTCTTAGCGAGGGTTAGTTTGCCTTCCACACCTCAGTTTGATAAAAAGGGAACTCAGTGACAGTAACTAGGAATCTAACTAGAATTTATTAACATAGTTTGGTTTTCATTGTATATATTTCAACAGTTTTCTTTCATGTATGACAGTTGATACTGGTTTTCTATTTACAGGTAATGATAGATCTTTTCCACTTTTATTTAACTTCCCTTGGTAATTTGAATCCAATAATATATATATAAGGTCTATAGATATGTCTGCATACAAACACACATATATGTCTTTATGTATGTAGATGTGTGTGTATACACACAAACACACACAAATGTATATAAAATAATAATTCAGTTACTGTCTTTATATAGCAAAATAGTAAGTTTGGGAAACACTAAAGTATGAAATAAAATCCAAACACAGCCCACAAATCTTGCTATAATCTTACTCCCACCCCATCTCCAGGTAGGCTCAACTTTCTGCACTGCCTCATGGACACCTTATAACAAACCGTCTCTGACAGAGCATGTGCTATTCCTGCACACGAGGCCAACATTGTCCTCCTCACTCTACTCCACCTAGATTATTCCTCTTCATCCCTCAAGATTCAGCACTAGGCCACCTCTCGATGAAGCCTTTCTGCCCCGTCTCACCCATGTTCCCCTTGGCTGAAGCAGGGTCCCCTCCACGGAGCTCCTGCAGCAGCTTGGTTACATCTTTATTAGAGTACCTACCACATTCCTAATTATTTGTTTGTCTCCCCTCCCATGAGGACAGGAATGTTGTTCAGGTCCCTGACACACCTATCTGGTATACAGTATTTGTTCAGTACATGTTTAATGAATGAATAAATTCTTTTTATCTGTAAGGCAAATGATTAGAGCTACCTAATAATAAAAACTTTTTCATAATAGTATAGTAAATGATTTATAAATAATGAAGTCAACCATAATGGGTAAGAACGAGGGCTCTATCAAAACATGGAAATAACTCAAATGCCCACCAACTGATGAATGGATAAATATAGCGTGGTATAGCCACACAATGGAATATTATTCAGCAATTACAAGAAATTAAGTACTGACACATGATACAATATGAATGAGCCTTGTGTGTGACTCTGTTTGTACAAAATGTCTAGAATAGGCAAATCTGTTCTGACAGAACTAGAGACAGAAAGCAGACTATGTAACTTAGAGGTGAGAGGTAGGAGGATGTTGGATTGGTTAGTGACTGCTAATGGACATGGGATTTCTGGGGTGATAAAAATGTCTAAGGTTAGATTTTGGTGATGGTTGAACAACTATGTAGATATACTAAAAATTATTGAATTGTAATACTTTAAGTGAGTTGTATGGTATATGAATTATAGTTCAATAAAGCTGTTTTGTTTTGTTTTTAGGAGTGAGGACTCTAAGGAAGTTTGTTTTGGATCCTCCACAATTTACCAGCTAGCGATCATGGGTAGGATATTTAGCTTCTCTGTGACTCAGTTTTCTTCCTGTAAAACAGGGGAAATAATAGCACCTACCACAAAGGATTATTATAGAGACTGAATATGCCAAGCGCAGTGCCTATGACAAAATAGCACTCATATTGGCTACCATTATTACTAAAGGAGTATGTAGTATATGCTGAATCATGAGGGGAAAAAACAACATATTCTAATATATGTGTAACAGTCATTGTATCTTAGTTCTTTCAAAAAAGATGATATGCCTTAAGAATGATTAAATGAACTTTAGGGACTCGGGGGATAAAGGGTGGGAGGGAGGTGAGGGATAAAAGACTTCACGTTAGATACAGTGTTCACTGCTTGGGTGATAGGTGCACCAAAATCTCAGAAATCATCACTAAAGAATTTATTCATGTAACTAAACCCCACCAGTTCCTCAAAAACCTATTGAAAATTTTTTAAACATGGTAATATGTCTGCAGGTCTGCAGCATATATTAAATTCTTAGTTCATAAGAATACTTATTACATACTTATATACTAATTGCATATACTGTGTACAATTCATGACAAAATGCATGCATATACACAGTTATAATGCCATTTAAACCTTAGAACAGCCCTATGAGATGACTATTATTATCCCCATTTTGTAAACAAGAAAACTGATGCACAAGGTAACTGGCTCAAGTTTCCATGCCTCATACATGGTAGAACAGAAGCCGTCTCACCTCTGGTCAGTGCTCTTTCCAGGACACCATGCTCTCCCCAGAGCAAGTTTGCCCACAGATATGAACCCAGTAAATATGGAAATCACTCTGAGGGAGAGCTGCCCCAAGGGATACGATAGGTTTCACAAAGCTGTCCTTATTCAAACATACTTCCCACATCAAACAACCACAACATGTCCTCCTGTCTTGTGTGAGATTTTACAAGAAGAAATATTCTTTTGAAATGGAAAGTAGTTAAAGCCTTTGTTTCAAGAATGTTGTTAAACAAACATAACCTAAGAAAGGATAGGACTGGGGAATCTGTACCACAAGGGTGTGATCCTTGTCTCTCAACACTGGCATTGTAACACTATTAAGAATACTGGCTAAACAAGAGCTTCTAACATCTGACTTCCATCACTGTAGTCAGTAGCAAAATATGTGTTACATATGGCATATACATACCACAGCACAAGTTGATTGTATGAAGCACATCCTATGATCAAAAAGGACAATGCAAATCTAATCCTAAGTGGATAGCACAATTCACTTGAAACATCTGGGAGCAAACTTTATGACTTTAGGTTAAATTCTCTCTCCCCAATAGTGAGTATTCACTGAATAGAGAGATAGAAGCTTCAGCTCACATATACTATGCTATCAATAATTCATATACGAACATAACCAGATTTTAGTATTTAATTCTTGCTTTATCTCCACCCTCAAAGAGATTACAATCCAGTCTGAAAGGTTTTAACAGTAGCCATGTCTTACTGGATCTTGCATTCCCACCACATCATAGATCTGGCACACAGAAGATTCTAACAATCAACATTTATAGAAATGTTGGTTGAGTGAATAAAGGAGTGAATGAATTATGATTTGGGAGGAAATTATGCAATATGTTTATAAATTAACATCTTTTCAACACTTTAAAAAATGTTCATTTTTATTAATTTATTGAATGATAAATGGCAGGACTTAAAATGAATTAATACGACAAGCTCAGTTTTCAGAAAGAAACTGAAAAATGAATGGAGTGTTCATTCATTCTCACTTCTCGGTCTGTTTTATTCATTAAAAAATAATTTTACCTCCAGGAAGAATGACTCATGCCTGTAATCCCAGCACTTCAGGAGGCCAAGGTGAGAGGATCACTTGAACTCAGAAGTTCAAGACTGGCCTGCACAACATAGTGAGAACCTGTATCTACAAAATGTTTTTATTAAATAAATAAATATATATATATAAATTTAAAAATTTAGGATTCAGTTTAAAAATAAGAATAAATTTGGAGTGATAATTTAAGTCATCCTTCATTTTCAGAATGTGAATATTCAATTTACCAAATTACAGGTGTTTTATTATTGTACATAAAACAAATGAAATTGCAGAACAGTTATCTGTATATACTCAGATCCTGAAGTAATATACTCTGTATTCATTTGCAATCATTAAAATGTTGGAGTCCGTTTACCATCATACCAAAAGTAACAACACCTCACTTGCCCAGAGGTCAGTCTTCTAGCAACCTCAGCCTCTTAAAACAAAGCCAAGAGTTGAAATAGGATGCTGAGTGCCAAATATTACTGTATAAATCTCATACTAAAATCTCTTCAAAAATGAGCCCTGGGATCTCTTTCATATCCTTTGTTTTCTTTTACATATAATCCTGATAAGCTTTACTATTTGGTTTTTGAATGTATGTTGAATATATATTTCAATTATATAAATACTAAATACAAGAAAATCTCTTTCACTTTTCATTGATAACTGCAGGACTTATCAACTAATAACCCAAAAAACAGCAGAGAATAAAGAATTCGGAAATTAGAACCAAAAAATAAAACAAAACTATCTGCTACCATTTGGTGTGTGAGCAAGAAAATCCTATAGATTTTACTCATTAGTTTCAAAAGTTGCTCCCAAGCTGGTACTGGTATATATAAGATGGTGACCATGAATGATAAGAAAAATTTACATTCTTTTTGAGATGGTAAAGTATAGACTAAATTATGAAAATATTTTTATATCAATTTTTAACATTGAAAATGTTTTGGCACTTTAAGGGATAAGCTTCAGTGTAAGTGGAAGACACACACCTACAGAAAAATCTATTTTAAAATTGACCCAGTAAGTGGAGAGAAGTTATTTTGGTATATAAAATTTATAAATGAATGGCTTACTTTCCCAATCTTTTAAAATATTACCATTAGTAAATATATTATAAAGCCACATATGTTAATACACTCTAGATTATGTCCTTGCCTGTGTTCAATTTCACATTGACAGTATGTGGAAAATCAATTTACTTAATTTTAAGCTTGTAGGCCTTCTTTTAGATAATGTTCAAAACTATAAACAATGTGGCAACTGATCATCTTCTAGAATGAGTCTGATAAAAAGTGGATTATATAATGCTTGAACTTGGAAAAGGAGGAAAAATACATCATAGCATAGAGTTACTTTAAAGCTTTAATGTTGGCCAAGGGAGATTAAATTGCCTTTGGGGTGTACAGATGCAGAAGATTCCGTTGGTGTGCTTTTCAAAGCAAAGACAGATGATATTAGGAAATAAAGCATGAGGGCTTCTGCTTTAATCTGTCCACATTAATGTTTTGATCTATGACTAATTGGAATTGTGAGTAGGGTTCAAGAAGATTCTCACAGCCAGTCTGAGGCTAGCAGACATGTAAGTCTCTCAAAAATGCATCTAGGAAGATTGCTTGACCACAAAAGAAAGAACGTGTGAAGAATTGTTCTAATTTAAGCCTGTTAGTGTGTCTAATTCAAAATTAATATGGATAATGACACAAAAATGACCAAAAAAAGCTCACTATCAAGAAAGAAGGAAAATAAACTAAAATATACTATACAATCTCCAAAATTAAAACATTGTTCCAAGTCTTTAATTTAAAACAAAAGAAAAAGAACTGCCACCCAAGAGATTTACTAAATCCAAAGATGATGTCATTTCCCTGTTTAAAATCCTAGAGTGGCTCCCAGAGCCTCCAGGATAGTCTGAACTTCTCAACATGACATATGAGTCCAGCTTGATCTGGCCTTGGCTGTTGATGCTTTTCAGCCCTCCTAATGGGTCGTATTGCAACACAAGCACTTCCATTCAACTATGCCAACCTATTGTAGTTTCTGCAGAACAGCCTGCTCTCTTACGCCGCGACGCTCTCGTACATGCTGTTCTCCTACCAGAAATGCTTTTCCTTCTCTCACTCAGCCCCTTATCGTAGCTGGTATTTCTTTTCAAGACTCAGTTTAAGTGTCAGGGCCTCTTGGAACCCTAACAAAAGAAAGGTTGTGATAAGCAGTTTAATATAAGTAAAAAGAAAATTCTCAGCGAGTTTAGTGGAAGAAGAGATTAATTCCTAATCAGCCAAGATCTGGGAGAGATTTTTATGGGAAGATAAGTTTTATATTAAATCTGAGAGGACAAGGAAACTGTTATTTTTTTCTTACTTAGAAAATGAAGACTTTTATTCTACACATTCTTTCCTCCTTGGACGTACCTTGAGAGTTAGCTTGGAGATTCTAACAGAATAGAAAATCACTGATATGTTGCAGATTGACACATAGGGTTCCTGTGTTTAGGAATGTTGTCTTCTTTGAGCAGAAGGTTGAATGGGGCTCACATAGGAGGAAATATTAGGACATTGTCCAGCCAGCCAGATTAATAGGTGGACAGTAAATTCACCCAAACCCACCAGTTCCAGTGGTTCTCTGAAACACCAACTCCCTCTGAATACCAACCTCACCTTACTATTCTTCATTTTATACTGAAAAAAGCTACTGAAATCCTACCTCCTTCAAGAAGCTCTTCCTAACTCATGGAAAATGTGTTGACAGTTTTCTTGACATGTAGTAGTTAAGGACATGTTCTTCACAATCATACAGACTTTTAAGTGGGATCATTCTGAGTACATTGCTTAACTTGCGCCCAATCTGTATCTGCTCTGGGGTTCAAGCCTGACTGAGGAATGGTCCGTCTACATGGAGGGTCCATCTACTTCTAGAAAGTATCTAAAAGGAATGTGCCTAACTGGAGAAGTCTGGGTCAAGGGCAGTGGGATTTGCCATGGTGGTAGCATTGGTGATGGTGGTATCAGTGGAGCCCTGAATACTTTTTGGTCTCAGATATAAAATGCCTATGTTAAGCATCTAAAATAGCTGACTGGTGGATCATTGACGGCATCCTGACACATCACCACAGCCAAGTCAGGGCAGTAGAAGAGGTAAACAGCAGACACCACACTACGGTAAAAAGAACTAGTTCTTGGCAGGGAGATGAGTTGTCCCAGCCAAGGCTGGAACTTTCGGTGTGATTTTGGGAAAGAAATCTGTTGGGAACTAAGTTCCTAAGTGTGACTACAAGCAAAGTTATGGAGAGAATATGTTGTGGCTATTTTTAATCAGGCTGGCATGGATTAGAAAAATAAAACATTATACCTAAACAAGCAGATATTTGCATAACTGGTATGTGGCCCCAGCTTAAGAAAAATACAGCAGATTAAACAAATGTTTATCTCAAGTGACAGAAAAGTAACTTAATAAATATAAACCTACGAAGATAAAGAAAACAGGAAAGAAATGATAAGACAGGATATGTTAACAAATTTGTGAAATGTCTTAAGAGAAAATGACATGGAATAATTCAAGAAGCAAGCCAATTCCTGCCATAAAACCCTAAAAAGGATATTTTGGAAGGTCAGAGTACTGGCAAAAATAGGAAGATCCACTGAAATTCTTAATAATAAGCAGTTAAACACATCCCTTAGTTCACACAGCCAGGCAACTGTCTCCTCGCCACCCTCTTTCTCACCACAAACAATAATCCTGGTAGAAGACTGGTGATTTACAATCTGAAGAGAGTGACCCCTATGAGACTCCACACTAAAAGGTGCAAATAGTTTCCTCTGGGAAATGGGAATCAGGAGTGGAAAGGAAGGGACAGGAACCCAGTGGCTTTTTTGTTTCTTCATTATAAGGCTTGTAGTTATTTTAAAAAGCATGAAAAAATACATATTTAATAATAATAATATATATTTTATGTGATTATGGTATATATACTAAATATACTATATATGTGTGATAATATAATTATATATTGTACATATATACCATTTTAACCTAGAATAAAATTGTAAAGAAGTAAAATAAAACAATAAAAAGCTTCATACTCATTAAACAGATTTAAAATCACATACTTTTGTATGAATTGATAAAATCCTCATCTTATTGCTGGTAAGGATGGTAGTCTACTACAGGCCTTGGAAATTTTTCTTTTTAATAACGTTCTCCTTTCACGACACTAACTTCCAGGGACATAGTAAGTAGGACTAACACAGCCACACAAGCTGTGCACACTCAAACTCTAGGGCAGCTGGAGTTGGCCGTGTGTCAACTAATGGTAAATTTCCATGAGTGTTAGCTCTCCACTTCTTACTGTTTAATTTATAGTCATATTTGCAAGCTCACTTTTTTATGGGAGATACAACTTCTTGCCTCTGTGGCTCCTTTAGCTTCATCATCAACATGCACTTCTTGAGTCCCCACCCATACTTCAGTTACTTTAACAGATTCATTATAAAGATATAAGCATGAGTCCTCTTCTTTTTGACATATCCTCATTTCTTTCTCTTGTATCTTTTCTTAGTTAATAACTACTTTTACATTAGATATAACTTACACTGACATTTTGAATTTCTAATTATGTGTGTAGTCAGACTTGGTCTAAAAAGACTTTAAATGTTATACTTATTTTTAAATTTTCTTACACTTTGTAACTTATTAATCAATAAGAGTGAATTATTATACCTTTGGTTGTTTTTGAAAGTACATCAGTGACTTACTGGCTCTTGAGACACTTGTCAGCATATAAATGAATGTTCTATAGCAGATGTTAAGGAAAGACAGATGACCAACTTTATGCTTTTGGAAGGTGAATAAATAAGTCATGTTATTGCGAGCTGAAATGAAGTCTTAGATATTTCTCAAATTAATTCAGCATTTGCTCGTTCCACTGGTATTTGAGTTTAAGAATCTCTCTTCAATTGTCGACTCTGCTCCCTCTACTGGAAACTTGGTTAAATTGAATGGGAAAATGGTTTACTTGAAATTGAATAATGTCTTTTCAATGTTGGTCAATAAGTCCCAGATTGAAGTAAAGACAAACTTTAAGCTAGAAAATTATTCCCATAACGTAATTTAAAAGTGCCAGTTATGGCATGGGGAAATTTTTGTCTCCCATCTAATACACATTAGTATTCACAGGATGATTACAGATTAAAGAAAGGGAATGTTTAAATCAAACACATAAGCTACCAAATACAATTCAGGGCCTATCTTGTAACATTTTGTTCTTTTGGAGAATTACATTTCTGTTTTGACTCCTTTGCTTTGGGTTTAAAATGCTTGAAAGCATTGCAGAAATAATGAGAACTCATTAATTATACTGTGGGCACTTCACAGAAGCTCAGAATATGCTTTGTAAACATTACATTCACATTCTGCATATCACTAAGGTAAGAACAGTGAAGATTCTACTATTTCATAAGGACATTTTTACTTTAGGAATAAGCTTATGTATCTGTGCAGGTTCACATACTATTCAATTTCAAATTAGAGTAGAATCTGTGTCCTCTCAATTTGATTTTAAAATACAATCATATTTCTACATCTTCTACATTCAACTGGAAATAACTCTAAAATTAACTTGTTTTATTGGCTTCCTCTTATTTTTTCTATGGGTTGTTCATTAGTGTCTTCTTGATGAATAGATAAGCATTTGTAGTGATTTTTAGAAGTGCATTTTAGCTAACTGCTTAAAGGAAACACAAGGTCGATACAGTACTCTTTAACGTCTTTAACCTGCTTGCTGTACTATCCTCCCAGACCCACAAAAACGTATTTATTAAAAATAAACCTCCCAGAATAAGAAAAGTAGGGAATAGTGCCAGAGGATGCAGCATTCATTCAGCTGTCAATCAACAGGAGTATTTACTGTCTTTCAACCACATGCCAAATGCTGTTAAAAGCTGGTGATCCAGCACCTCCTTGCCCTCATGTCAGTCAAGAAAATAAGGCTGTAAGTAAAGAAAGATGTGACCACAGACTATTCTAAGTGGAAAGAATGGAGAGGAGGGAAGCAAGGAGAGGCAGGGAGAACAAGGAAAAGACATATTCTTTGGAAGGACACATTCTAGACTGGAAGGTCAAGAAGACTTATCTTGCGGGGAAAACAGTATTTAAGAATGAAGAGGAGCCAGCAATTGGAAGGAATGGTGGGGTGCAGATGAGCATTATGGGCTGAAGTAAATGTGCAGAAAAAGCCCTGAGAAAGGAAATGGCTTGGGGTATAGGAGAAACTTCGCAGTGGTGGGTATAATAAGCAAGGCAGATGGAGGGACCAGTGGCTCAGGATGAGGATGGAGAGTTAGGCATGGGTCAAGCATTCAGGGCCTTGTCAGCCACGTTTAGGCATTTGCATTTCATCTAAGAGTGCAAAGAAATCTATTGGAGAATTTTAGGTGGTGCCAGGGAATTATCTAGTTCTGTTTTGATATCATAAGTTTGGATGCCACATAGAACAACCTATGGAGGGGGCAGGAGTGGAAGCAGGAAGTGGCTGAGTGCTTATGAATGAAGAAGGAGGCTGGGTGATGTGGCTAATGCCTGTAATCCCAACACTTCGGGAGTGTAAGGCGGGCAGATGACTTGAGGTTGGGAGTTCGAGACCAGCCTGGCCAAGATGATGAAACCCCCTTTCTACTAAAAATACAAAAATTAGCCAGACCGTGGGGCATGCACCTGTAATCCCAGCTGCTCAGGAGGCTGAAGCAGAATCACTTGAACCTGGGAGGCAGAAGGTGCAGTGAGCCAAGATCGTGCCACTGCACTCCAGCCTGAGTGACAGAGTGACCATCAAAAAAAAAAAATGAGGAATGAGTGGGATGTAAGCAGGCAAGCCAGCAGGTGTGACTAGAGAGAGATGGTGAATGCTTCCTCTGGACGAGACCTTGTATCAGACACTCGGCCTGTAGTGTCTCAAGTATTTGCACAACCCCAGCAAAGCCTGGGAGCAGAAGCCCATAGGACAAGCATTGTCCAGATCCCTCCTCTTGAAGAGAAAGTTTACTAGAAATGTACTTCTATGTCAATCTGAAGGGGGAACCTCAGGGCCCATTGAGAGAATAAAAGGCAGTCTGGTTTGACTGGAATATAGACTTTATGGAAAGGTTTAGAGAGAAATAAGCCTAATCCAGTGGATTAGGACTGGACCATGGAGACTTCAACCAGCAGCTGGTGAGATCCTTTCAAGTACCAGATGCTGCACTAAGGGCATTTGTCTACATTATCTCATTTAATCCTCACATGAGGGCATGAAATAGGTGTTACAGCATATTAGGAAGTTAAGGCCATGAAAGCATAAAAATGACCAAGGTTTAACAGCAATATGGTGACGAAACTGTCATTTGAGACCCTGTTTTCTTTCTTAAATCTGTAACTCATTTTATCTTTCCTCATATGATAGCTAGATAACAACATTCAGACTCCATTCTTCAGATCATGGGCAACCAGCAATGGCTTTTTGAAACCACAAAACAGGATGGGATGACAGATCAGATCGACATTTTGTTTTTCATTTATTATGCTTTAAGTTTAGGATACCTGTGCAGAACTTGAAGGTTTGCTACATAGGTATACACGTGCCATGGTGGTTAACTGCACCTATCAATCCATCATCTAGGTTTTAAGCCCTGCATACATTAGATATTTGTCCTAATGCTCTCCTTCCCTTTTCCCCCACACTCTGACAGGCCCCAGTGTGTGATGTCCCCCTCCCTGTGTCCATGTGCTCTCATTTTTCAATTCCCACTTATGAGTCAGAACATGTGTTGTTTGGTTTTCTGTTCCTGTGTCAGTTTGCTGAGAATGATGGTTTCTAGCTTCATCCATGTCCCTGCAAAGGACATGAACTCATTCTTTTTATGGCTGCATAATATTCCATGGTGTATATGTGCCACACTTTCTTTATCCAGTCTATCATTGATGGGCACTTGGGTTGGTTCCAAGTCTTTGCTATTTTGAATAGTGCTGCAATAAATATACATGTGCATGTGTCTTTATTGCAGAATGATTTCTACTTAGAGCCTTTTCATGTGCTTCAGGATATTAGGTAAAATTTGGGTAGGGAAAGGAAAATTTCATCCTGTTGGCATAGAAGGGTCCCATGGTCACACTATGTTAACTGCAAGACATTGCACAAGGTAGAAACAAAAATGGGAGTTTCTGCCTGAGAGAAAGAAAATAGATCGGTTCTTTTAATAAAACTTTTGAAAGATTTGTTTTTGAAATGTTGCCTGGGGGATATTTTCTGTGTAATTTTTATGGAACCATTAGGTGCAACCACAGCTCAGAATTATTTATCAGACGTAACAGACACTCAATGACACAACACCAGAGTCACTTCCTAGACGCAGTGCATCATTTTAGCCTTTTGTTCTGCTTTTTATGTTTTTTCTTTTCATTGTCCAACTATAAAGTAATGAAATTATCTGCTAAAAAAGATTTATGGCATAAAAAGGAAGTGGGGAAAGAAGGTACTTCAGATTCCCTCTTTTGAAAGAAAAACATCATTAGAAATTTACTTTTTCTTTCATCAAAAGGCAAAACTAATAATTTTTTGTGTGAAATTCATGTGCACCAGTCAAATGATTCTCAACCAAGTCTGATTTGATCTTAGGGGACATTTATTTGGCATTGTATTAGTTTTCTGGGATTGTCCTAACAAAGTACCACAAACTAGGTGGCTTAAACAATTAAAATTTATTTATTTTGTCACAGTTCTGGAGGCTGGAATTCCAAAATTAAGGTGTCAGTAGGGTTGGTTTCTTCTTTGGCTTATAGATGGCTGTCCTCTCTGTTTCTCCAAGTGGCCTTCCCTCCACCTATGTCCAAATTTCCTCTTTTTATAAGGCAATGGCCATATAAAATTAAAGCCCACTCTAATGATCTTATTTAAATTTAAAGATGCTATCTACAAAAAACATTGCTGGTTTTTAGCTTCACCTATGTCCCTGCAACCCACACGAACTTACTCTTTTTATGGCTGCATAGTGTCATATTGGCTGCAAAAGTCACATTCTGAGTTAGTAGGGATTACAGCTTCAACATACAAATTTTGAGGGAACACAATTCAGCCCATAAAAGCCTAGAAAAGCAGTTGTTGTCACAATTGGAAGGAGGGTGTGTGTTACTGGCACTTAGCGGGTAGAGCCATGGAGGTTGCTAAACCCCCCACAATGCACAGGACAGCCCCCATAATGAAGAATCATCCAGCTCAAAATATCAATAGTACAAAGGTTGAGAAATCCTGTCCTACTTCCAAAGCCAGTTGTTTGATATTTTTTATGCATAAAGAAGAGCAGAATAGATTACTCTAGTGAACACTAGTATTATAAATTACAGCACAGTCTTCGTTAGGACTCTGCAAATACCCATGTTCATATATCACACACAGAAACAGTATTTCTTCTCCAGATTTCAAAGCAGCATCTTGGGAATATAGTATAAATTGGGTTCTGACATTACTGCACCCCTAAGGCAAATTTGGGAAAATCTGTGGACATGAAAGTGTTTTGTAAAGTTCCAGACAAATAAATAAGTTACTGTTATAAAAAAAAAAAAAGGAAACACAATATAAAATATTAGCACCTTTATCCTTAAAGAAAAAAAACCAAGGTAACTCCAGATGGATTTCAAAGGGGGAAAGACTGAGGCAGAGAAGTCTATTACGAGCTCACTACTATTGCATGTCTTCTCCTCCCAGAAAGTGGGAAACTCAGGATTCCAACTAGAGTTCTAAAATCTGGAGCTGGGAAAGAGATGAACCAGTGGAATCAAGAAGGACTCAAATAATGATATCCAAAGGCTAGGTGGAAGCAGAGTAGATTGTTCAGAGAAGAGGACTGAATACAGAGTCACTCCAAAGGGACTGGCAAGGAGGTAAGGAAAGCCAGAAGTGCCACGAAGGCACGGGAAACCAGAGAAGTGGAGAGGAAACCTTTTCTGTGGTCCTTCCTCATGTGTGTGGTACTTCTTAAGAGTGAAAATGATCACACAAAGATGAGAACCTGAATTTAAACTACAGCAGTAAAAAGTGGAAATCAGACCATGGATTTCAATGTACAGTGTAGCAGCAAAGGGGCTGGCCCCACAAACTGGATTCAGTCTGTGACTCTGCTGCTTACTGCTGTGTTCACCTTCGGGAAGCTACTGAAGTTCTACATGCCTCTGTTTCTTTACCTGGACTGTTGTCTGTAGATTAATTAGGTTTTGTGTATGTGTGTGTGTTTGTGTGTGTGTGAAGTGCTTAGCATATTAACATTATTTATTACTACTCTGGAAATATTTCAGAGATATAATTAATAGGGCTGAGGCCATTTAGATGAGAGTGGGAATGAATGATAGGACGATGCAAACTGGAGGTTTCTGGCTTGATCAGTTGGGAGAATGGGGATGTATTAATCAAAATGAGAAAACACAAAGGGAAAGCTGGTTTGGAGGAAAAAAAAAAGAAAATAATGAGTTTAATTTGAGATGTGTTAGGTAACTGTCAGTTAACCACCTGGAGAAGTTCCTTCAGGAACAAATAAGAATCTGTAGCTCAGATGAAAGTTCAAGGCTAGAAATTGTTCATAATTTCTTGTAATTATTAATTCCATGTGGCTAAATAAGATTTCCCATGAAAAACATGTAGAAAGAAAAGACAGAGGCAGGAGAGATAGAACCTTAGGGTATTCCTGGATACTTGAACTTTTCTCATGATTTTAATAACTGTACAGTCCTTTAGAGGTTATAAAGCACTACACTATCTTGGGGGAAAGAAACTGGTTGTCCTTGAAAGTTTTTGAGATATGCAGAACTGTTATGTTAAATAATCAAACAACTATATGGTTGATATTATTAGTAGTAGTATTAATTAGTTTTTAAATCTGTTTTCCCACATTATGGCCAGGCTAGTTGAGTCCACCTCCTACTGGTAATTCGCTGCTATGGATTTAAAACAAAAACAAACACACATCAAGAATGCTTAAAGGCCCCCTTCTGAGTGGGGCCTTTGCCTTTTGAGGAAAGCACAAAAACCTTTGTGGCTGAGGTTACAGGCTTTTGATTCTGGATGTTCACAAAGGGTTTGATTTACTGTTGTTATTGTTGTTTTCTTTGTATGTTTTGCTTTGGTTTTGTTGTGTTGACGGCTTGCTTCCTTCTCTATTTTGGGATGTGAGCCGAGTACACACAGTTCCTAGGAAAGTGACCGCTCCACAAATAACTACATCTACATCTATCATTTTGTTGTTGACATAATATAAATAGGGCAGAGGAATGCCCAGTCACATTAACCATTTCTATCTATGGAGATTAGAATGATAATGTAAAAATTTTCAAATGAGCTTTGGTTTAAGTCTCTTTTCGAAGCTCACACTAAAAAATTAACACAGTATTAATATAACCATTTAAGAAGGGACCAGTAGAACCTAAGCCAGCTAGCTCTAAACATTTTTTTAGAATTATTCTATAATTTAAAAACAATTTTCAAGATAACTATAAACATCAATATGCTAGCATCACTGTACTCTTGATACATCTGTGTATGCAAGAGTTGTAATTTGTAAAAACATTAAGCGATTCTATGCCAGAGAGTAAATATCTCAGGTAAAAACAATAGAAAGAGACTCTATGTTATTATAATGATAATTATAGCAAATATGTAGTGTTCATTATGTGCCAGGTACTGTTTTAAGTACTTTAACATATTAGCTCAATTATTTCTGTTAAAGAAAAATCTGAAGCACAATAAAATTTTAAAGAGTTTATTTTGAGTAAGAAGTAATTTATGAATTGAGGAATACCAGACCAACAGAAATTTAGTGTTCCAATGTCAGAACATCAGGAGCAAGCATTTAATTTAAAAATGAGGAAATTAAGAAATCTGGGGCTGGGTACAGTGGCTCACACCTGTAATCCCAGAACTCTGGGAGGCTGAGGCAGGAGAATCATTTGAGGTTACAAGTTCGAGATTAGACTGGGCAACGTATCAAGACCCAATCTCTGAAAAAATAAAATAAAATAAAAATTAGGTAGGCATGGTGGCACTCACTAGTACTCCCAGCTACTGGAGAGGCTGAGGCAGAAGGATTGCTCAAGCCTGGGAGTGTGAGCCTGCTGTGAACCATGACTATGCCACTGCACTCCAGCCTGGGCAACAGAGCAAGACCCTGTCTCAAAAACAAAAAAGAAATCTGATTGCCTTATGTCTGCACAAGGCGGAAAACCTTTACGTATTTTGTTATCACACAAGATGAACAACCCAGCATTATTGAGAGAAAAAGTCAAAGTGGATCCAATGACTCACCAGTTGGGAGTAATATAAATGTCGTGGTTATTTTTTGTCATATTTACATTTGTACATTACCAGTTTAAATGGTTATGGTTTAAATTAGAGTAGGAAGAAAAATAATGTTATAAATTTGATAAAGTAACCCATGCATACTATCACTAAACAAGGATGACTGGCTTTCTTTTCAAACATGTCTCAAATATTGCTCTATTCAATAAACAAAACTATTAATTTTATACAGTGAAACCATAGAGGAATTTCATTTGTCTTCAGTATTTTAACTGAACACTACTCTTAATGATTTTTGTTTGTTTTGTTTTATTTTTAGAGACAGGGTCTCACTCTGTCACTTAGGCTAGAGTGTTGTGGCATTATCATAGCTCACTGCAGCTTCAAACTTCTGGGTTCAAGTAATCCTCCCACCTCAGCCTCCCAAGTAGCTGGAGCTATAAGCCCACGCCACCACACTCAGCTCATTTTAAAATTATTTCTGTATGAGGTCTCCCTGTGTTGCCCAGGCTCATCTCTAACTCTTGGCCTCAAGCCTAACTCTCCCACCTCAGCCTCTAAGGGATTATACTACACCTGGCTGAATTTTCTAATGGTATGGTCAAGGATATCTTGGTCATGTTTTGATGTTATATCCGTGTTATTATACATAGGAGTCCAGTCTTCATAATCTGTGTCAAACCAAAGAGTTTGAGTACAGAGGGAGTCTAGTATACTCCCTAGATTGAACCCAGTTCCCTGAAGGTTTTCTATGCATAATGATAAATTACCAGTCATAAAATCAACAGTAGTTATATGCCATTGCTGTTTCTTTAATAGTTTCTAATATCAAATTAGTCTATTATAAATATCAACTGACCTGTCAAGAGGAGGGTACCAAGCTTTTTTAGAAAGCCTATTTCCTGAATTGCTCACCCAGGTATGTGTGGGAGCAAGTTTTAATATTAGCTGTGGTTTTTCCTATTTATCCAGATGACTATATAGCCAGCAATTGCTTTTGGTTAGTGAGCTATACTTTAAACAGTAGACTTTAGAGGATGTTCAGTTTGAGGAGTGGAAGTTCCCAACTAAGTAAAAGTTTGAACATTTTATGTTAAGTGTAAAACAAAAACAAGTCTTTAGTCAATAGAAAAGAGTCAAATGAAGTCTTGTTTTGTGATCTCGGGAAAGCTGCCTACTGTGTGATACCATCTACTTAAGTCACCTATAGGTTGACAAGCCCAAAAGTCTAAGGGAGCTTTCTTCTAGTTGAGACATAGACCTAAGTTTCAAGACTCTGAAGTTTTGCTGCAGTGTGAGTAGTAAGAAGAAATAGTATGGTCCCTTTCAATGAGGCTCAAGGGCAGTTTTTCTCTGGTGTCATTTTCAAAAGACCCAGTTTCCAGGTTCTAGGTCATGGAAGGTTTGATCATCAGGAGATGGGTCATGGAAAGCTTTCTTCACCTGGTGAAAACATACTTTGACATAACACATCAATGTTTTGCAATATTGAGTTTATATTAGCAAATAAGTCCAGGAGATACATGAGGCTCTATTTTCAAAGACACAGGTCTCCTAGTTATTATTTTAAAAGGGGTCAATTTGTAATTTCCCAATGGGGTTGATCTAATTGCCATTAAGGCCAGTGGTAAAACTTTCGGCCAAGTTAATCCAATAAACTTTATTAATTTAGCTAATTTTAGTTTCAAGATGCCATTCATCCTTGTAACAATTTGAAAGGACTGAGGATGATGAGGGCAATGGTAGTGCCATTGGATGTGTAAAATCTTATTTAATTGTTTGATAACCTGTCCAGTATGAAGTGAGCTCCCTATCTCTGAAAATCTGTCCAGGGATGCCCACAGAAGAAACACATTTTTAAGTAAATTTTTGTTACTGTTGTGGCATCGGCTTTTCTACAAGGGAAAGCCTTAATCCATTCTAAAAACAGACACACTATCACAAGAATATATTGTTATCCCACTAAGGGTGGCAACTGAATGAAATCTATTTATAGATGTTTAAATGGCCCAGCAGGTGATGGAATTATACCCCTTGAATCATTAAGGGTCTTTCCGGGATAACGGGTTTGACAAGCCAAACAGTGGTTATAAATGATTTTTGTTGTTTTAGAACAATCATCCCACCAGTACTTTTTAACAATTTGAA
Source organism: Plecturocebus donacophilus (assembly GCA_004027715.1). Lineage (NCBI taxonomy): Eukaryota > Metazoa > Chordata > Mammalia > Primates > Pitheciidae > Plecturocebus > Plecturocebus donacophilus. Next base: position 4,680 of record PVKP010011899.1, on the reverse strand, counting down.
CCATTTTATCTACACCAGGATGAGTAATGGAGTACAGGACTTTTAAGAGTGGCATTTTCAGGGCCTCAGGAAGGACTAGGCAGCTATCCAGGCTCTTGGTGAGTCCTTATTTAGCATTAAATTTGCATCCTTTTAGACAACGTTTTTGTTGTTCCAATTCAGGGTCACAGCATTGTTTATTAAACATATGATCATAAGTAATTTTGATTTGAATTGACATTATGGAGTTCATACAGATTGCATATTTTAACAATTTCAGTGCTAGTCAACTTGGCATGAAAGTCTGCTAATCCCTTCCATTAACATTTAGGTTTAGTTTTATGAATATGAGCTGCAATTTTAATAATAGCAACCTGTTGAGGGCAGTAGAATAGCTGAAAGAAATTAATCTACCTGTGACCCAGGAGTAAAAGTATTTATGGAGCCAAACCTGGCTATTCTGAGGGCCTGACTGTGTGAGGCATTCACTTAACTTCCTTTCTGTCTTTATTCTCCAGATAAAAACTTAAGTAACTGAGCAAAAGGATGAATAGGTTTAGGAGAAAGAGATGGTTTAACAAATGGGCTTGTGGATTTAGGATAATTAGGTAGAGGAGAATAAAGGCAGGAAACAAAGTCACATCAGTTACCACATAATTTCCTTACTTTTGCCCTCAATGTATTGCTTATGCTTTTCAGTTGTCATATTTGATTCTAGTAAATAAGTTTTTGTGGTTTTTTTTTTTGAGATAGGGTCATGCTCTGTCACCTAAGCTGGAGTGCAGTGGTGCCATCACGGCTCATTCAAGCCTTGACCTTCTAGGCTCAAGTGATCTTCCCATCTCAGCCTACTGAGTGGCTGGGACCACAGGCATGGGCCATCATGCCCAGCTAATTTTTTTATTTTATTTTATTTTATTTTGGTAGAGATGTGGTCTCACTGTGTTGCCCAGGCTGGTCTTAAACACCTAGGCTCAAGCAACCCTCCCACTGTGGCCTCCCAAAGTGTTGGGATTACAAGCATGAACCAAGAGTCTTTTAGAGAGGCAATTTTGAATCAGCCAGTTCTCTATAAGCCTCTGTATACCAATCAAAAACTGCATCCCATTGTTTCTGAGGTACTCAGAATCCATTCTTTTCCAACATGCCCCATATATGAACAACTTTATCTAGATTAAAAAGTCCCCATTATGGCCACTGCAACTTCAAATTAATCCTTGTAGGCACACCCATTTTTCTAGAATGCCACAAGTTTAGGGTCTATAATTTCTAAACATAAAATTTGTTGGTGTTCCCAGCAAAGGAGTCCCAGACTCCTGAGATATTGACAAACCCATAATATCCTGTCCTTTTAAAATTCTACCTACCTGAGGCTTCCAACTAGAAACTCTAGTTGGTATTCAATAGTCTAGTTCCTATTGAATACCCCGTTTAACCTTCAGATCCCAATGTGGATTCCAGATCTATTCTGGAAACTAGTGCACTAGACTGGACCTAGTCCAGTTTCTGTCAAGCACTCAATTTGATCTCTGGGTCCAATAGGGAATAAAATGATTCAGATAAACTTAGAGAGCTCGGGGCACAAATGTGGAGCTTAAATTCTGAGAGGGACTTAACCAGGACCTCCAGATGCAATGAGAAAGCAGTGAGCTCCATGGACTCAGCAGGTACCTTTTGTGGTTCCTTGATACACCCAGTAGCATGGCCCGAGGGTGAGGGGCCAGGGGTCTCCTCTGAATCCCACTTCTGACACCAAGTTGTTAAAGAAAATCTAAAGCACAGTAAAATTTTAGAGTTTATTTGAGTAAAAAGTAATTCATGAGTTGGGGAACACTAGACTAACAGAGGTTTAGCATTCCAATGCAGAACATCAGAGGCAAGCATTTATGGGGAGATGCAGAAGGAAAACAAAGAAATCTGATTGACTTGCAGTTACATAATTATCTTTTTGGGGATACTTTGTTGGGAAGTTCCTAGTCACATAATTATATCTTAGTTGGGTGCCTATGATTGACTAGAGTTAAGTTTAATTTCTGTTTAACATAAGCATTTACCAGAAATGACCTAAATTAAGTTTAGCTTATATCTGCAGTGTGACCCCAGTCAGGTTCCACCTATATTTGCAATTTAAGCTAGATTAAGGCTCCTTTTAAGGCCTAGCTGGTTTTGTTTGCTCAGAAATTTTTCAGGCCTGGTCTCTATTTTTATCTTACTTTAACATTTCTCACAATTTTATGAAGTGGAAACTATTATCTCTATTTCACAGATGATGCAGATGAGGGAACTGGGGTAAACGATGTTAAATAACTTGCTCGAGGTTACTCAGCTCAGAAATATCAAGGCCAGGACTCAAACTAAGGCAAAATATCTACAGAATACACACTCTTAACTAATATGCCATTAACTCTTTCAAAAGAATACCTTTGAAACCCCAAAAGAATATTAGAAAAAGAGAGATTATTAGCCTTTTCCTTACATATCAGTGTAAAGTTTCACTTGTTACAGAAAGTATGTTTTACTTCTAATTCTAAGTACATCAAATAAGGTAAAATATTCTGCTGACACTTTGCAAAAAAGGGTATCCTGATGGTCAAAGTCATATGAAAACACACTCAACTCTATGAGACATGAGGAAAATGCAAATTATAACCACAATGTGATATCACTGTACACCTGCCAAAATGACTAAAATAAAAAAGAGAAAAAGGCCAGACACAGTGGCTCATGCCTATAATCCCAGCACTTTGGGAGGCCAAGGCAGGTAGATCACAAGGTCAGGAGATCGAGACCATCCTGGCTAACATAGTGAAACCCCGTCTCTATTAAAAATACAAAAAATTAGCTGGGCGTGGTGGCACATGCCTGTAACCTCAGCTACTTGGGAGGCTGAGGCAGGAGAATCACTTGAACCTGGGAGGCAGAGGTTGCAGTGAGCCAAGATTGTGCCATTACACTCCAGCCTGGGCGACAGAGCGAGACGCCATCTCAAAAAAAAGAGAAATGATACCAATTTTGGTGACAACAAATGGAAACTATTGGATATGAAATAATTGGTATTCTTATAGACTACTTATGGAAGTATATAAATTGATATAACCGCTTTAAAAAACTGTTTGGCAGTATCTATTAAAGCAGACATATGCATATACTAATACGCAGCAATTCCACTCCTAGATATAAACCCAACAAACATATACACATATAGGTTCAATAAATGTGTTTAAGAACATTTATAGCACTACTGTTCATAATAGTCACAAACTGAAAACAATTCAAATGTCCATTAGCAGTTGAGTGGGTACTTAAATTGTGGTATAATTTAAATTGAAACACTATATTGCATTAAGATAGAATAAAATATTGCTATGTGCAACATATGGATAAATATAACAAATATAATGAGTGAAGAAGCTAGACACAAAAATATCTATAAACGATTTCATTTATGTAAAGATCAAAAACAAGCAAAACTAATATAAAGTGTTAGATGTCAGGAGAATGGTTACTTTTTGTGGGGAGCAGTGAATAGAAGAGAATATAAGGGGGTTCCTGAGGTGATGTCCATATTCTATTTCTTGATTTGTGCTAGTTTATGATGTGTGTTTGTATTGTGAAAATTCATCAGGGGCCAGGCATGGTGGCATGCCTGTAATCCCAGCACTTTGGGAGGCCAAGTTGGGAGAATTGCCTGAGCCCAGGAGTTCAAGACCAGCCTGGACAACATAGTGACACCTCACCTCTACCAAAAAAAAAAAAAAAACAATTAATTAGCCAAGGGTATGGTAGTACAAGCCTGTGGTTCCAGCTGCTTGGGAAGCTGAGGTAGGAGGATAACCTGGGCCCTGGAGGTTGAGGCTGCAGTGAGCCATGATCATGCCAGTGCACTCTAGCCTGGGTGGCAGAGTGAAACCCTGGTTGAAAGAAGATGGATGGAAGGAAGGAAGGAAGGAAGGCAGGCAGGCAGGAAGGAAGGAAAGAAGGAAAATTTATCAGGCTGGACACAGAATTTATGCATTTTTCTGTATATGTTATACTTCAATAAAAAATATTCTTAAGGATACAGTGTTTTGGAGTTAAAAACCAAAACATTGGAGAGATCCAAGATGGCCGATTAGCAACAGCTCAGGAATGTAGCTCCCAGTGAAAGCGCAGAGAACGAGTGGACGCCGCACTTTCCGACGAATTTTTGTTGCCCACAGACCGGGAGATTCCCGACAGAGGAGCCACACGGTCGCCAGCGTGACTCTTTTGGCCGGCGCGGCTGTTTTGCCGGTGCCCCAGCGCGGCACTTCCCGGTGCGGAGTATACGGGACGGACGGGCTCGGCTGGTCTCATCCACACAAGGAAAACAGCAATTGGAAGCCCTGAGGACTGAGAGTTTCACAGCAAGCACAGCGAACCCAGGAAGGTCCGGCTCTGTGGGGAAGGGGCGTCCACCAAAGGAAAACTAAGAAACAGAAAAACTTCATCACTGGGCAGACAGAGATCCAAGATGGCCGTGTAGCAGCAGCTCAGGATTGTAGCTCCCGGTGAAAGCGCAGAGAGCAAGTGGATGCCGCAATTGCAGACGAATTTTTGATGCCCACAGACTGGGAGATTCCCGGCGAAGGAGCCACACGGGTTGCCAGCGCGACTCTTTTGGCTGGTGCGGCGCTTCTCGGTGCGGATTGTATGGGACTGGATGCCCTTTTAGTCGGGCTC